>JACXGM010025207.1:0-15185 GCA_016801145.1 Umbra pygmaea | reverse complement strand
GGGACTGTCAGCTGGGGTTGGGCCAGTGGCCAGGGTGAGGTTAGCCCGGTGAAACGCATGGCCAGCCATACCAAAATGCTTATTAAAATGATCAACTATGGCAGTTTTGATTGTGGTGATAGTGTTGCCTAGTCGTAGAGCAGAAGGCAGCTGGGAGGAGGAGTTCTTATTCTCCATGGTCTTCACCGTGTCCCAGAACTTTTTGGAATTGGTGCTATAGGTTGCAAATTTTTGTTTAAATAAGCTAGTTTTGGCATTCCTGACTGATTGTGTATAATGGTTCCTTACTTCCCTGAAGAGCTGGATATCGTACAGATTTTTTTAGGCTAAAGCGGTGCGCCACAGGGTGTTTTTGTGTTGGGCTAAGATGGTCAGATCTGGAGTAAACCAAGGGCTATATCTACTTTTAGTTCTAAACTTTTTGAGTGGAACGTTCTTGTTTGGTTAAAAATATAACCAAATGGGAACCATAAGGGAACGTTAGGGGAACGTTTTGTTTTTGCGGGGTTGTAATAACGATCTCATCGAGAAACAACAAGCTGTATTTTTGTATTTTCATTGGATTTTTAATTTATAAAAAGTAATGAATTTTAATATAAAATAATGAATTTTAATATAAAAATATTAATGATTAATCGATAGTCGATTGATAATTCTCCCGATGGTCGACAAATTTGTTTTATCAAATGCCCATCCCAAATGGAAGCAGAGGTGTCATACCATGAGCCAACTGGATTTTCCTTTAAATATCTGTATTTGTGGGCACATGTTTCTGTGTGTTGTGCACACTGGGCCCCCTTAAAAAAAAAAATTCTACTACAAAACAATGTAAAACATTTTCAAGAACAACCATCTATAATGTATACTGTCAGCAGCAGCCTAAAGTAGTGACCTAATCTGAACAGTGAATATGAAATGGGATAAAGTTACAGAAACCATGGTGCTTAATATTTTATGAAATTGTTTTCTTTGGACAAATGCAGGTAATTCATTATTTGGTTCTGTTTTGATTTGTTTCATTTGAAAGGCGCAGTGGTCTGACAATACAGGCAGACATACACAAATTACTGTAGTAAATTTCCATAGAACCCATGATTTTGCGGATAGATATAGGTTCTGATTTTGTGGGTCATCATGGGCAACTTGCAACATGGGGGACTCAACAGGGGACACTTGGGCCTCATCAAAAACTGCTTGCAGTTCTAGTTAATTATTATAACCCTACCTGTTGGGTACAGGGAAGGAACAAGAATATAGAAGTAATTAATTATTATAACCCTACAGGACGTTGGGTACAGGGAAGGAACAAGAATATAATGGTAATTAATTATTATAACCCTACAGGATGTTGGGTACAGGGAAGGAACAAGAATATAGTAGTAATTAATTATTATAACCCTTGTACACGGTTGGATTTGAATGAACTAGAAGAACAGGATAATGTTGTGCGGTGTGGAGAAGGTCAGGATAGGGATAATGTTGTGTGGTGTGGAGAAGGACAGGGTAGGGATAATGTTGTGTGGTGTGGAGAAGGACAGGATAGGGATAATGTTGTGTGGTGTGGAGAAGGACAGGGTAGGGATAATGTTGTGTGGTGTGGAGAAGGACAGGATAGGGATAATGTTGTATGGTTTGGAGAAGGTCTTTATGGAAGAGTGGCAAGACGAAAGCCATTTCTGAAAGATATACATAAAAAGTGTCATTTAAAGTTTGCCACAAGCCACCTGGGAGACACCAAACACCAAACATGTGGAAGAAGGTGCTCTGGTCAGATGAAACCAAAATCGAACTTTTTGACAACGATGCAAAACGTTATGTTAGGCGTAAAAGCAACACAGCTCGTCAACCTGAACACACCATCCCCACTGTCAAACATGGTGGTGGCAGCAGCATCATGGTTTGGGCCTGCTTTGCTTCAGCAGGGACAGGGAAGATGGCTTAAATTGATTGGAAGATGGATGGAGCCAAATACAGGACCATTCTGGAAGAGTATGCAAAAGACCATAGACTGGGACGGAGATTTGTCTTCCAAGAAGACAATTATCCAAAACATAAAGCAAAATCTACAATGGAATGGTTCACAAATAAACATATCCAGGTGTTAGAATGGCCAAGTCAAAGTCCAGACCTGAATCCAATCGAGACGCTCTCCATCTAACCTCACTGAGCTTGAGCTGTTTTTCAAGGAGGAATGGGCAAAAATTTCAGTCTCTCGATGTGCAAAACTGATAGAGACATACCCCAAGCGACTTACAGCTGTAATCGCAGCAAAAGGTGGCACTACAAAGTATTAACTGTATAATTTTGCACGCCCAATTTTTCAGTTTTTTATTTGTTAAAAAAGTTTGAAATATCCAATAAATTACACGATTGTGTCCCACTTGTTGTTGATTCTTCACAAAAAATTACAGTTTCATGTCTTTATGTTTGAAGACTGAAATGTGGCAAAAGGTTGAAAAGTTCAAGGGGGCCGAATACTTTTGCAAGGCACTGTATTTGTGAAAAATATTTTTTTTAAGTAAGTTAACCAAATGTTTACCAAAACATAATGTCATGAGGTTATCGTCTAACATTAACCCTCCCCACCACTCCTCCTACTGTTGCCATGTTAGTACACCGCATGAAACAAGTAGTTTCTATTAAGCATCATATACATCATAAAAAAATACCATAAAAGGTCTGAAAACTTGTGTAGATGTTTTTTTATTTGAATGAAATGGCACACGATTGCAAGTCTGTTTTAAATTATATTGTTTACAAATTCTAACTTTTAAGTTGATGCAGTCTCAACTCTATCAACATCAGATACAGGCTTAAACACAGTCAGTATAGCATCTATAACATCAATATAACATCTGCTCAAGTTCAACTCTATCAACATCAGATACAGGCTTAAACACAGTCAGTATAGCATCTATAACATCAATATAACATCAATATAACATCAATATAACATCAATATAACATCAATATAACATCAATATAACATCAATATAACATCTGCTCAAGTTCATTGGACTGATATGGATGCTTTAGTCCCGATACAGATTTTATTTTATCAGCTTTAACTGATGACCGATACGGCTGCTGATTTTCTTGAGACGATATTTGGAGCCGATACTGCTTTTGCTCCCTCAATTTACATAATAAAAATCACACAATGATGATAACAAATGTTACAAGTCTCAAAATGTTTTAAAAACTAAAAAAGGAACATTTATTGAAAATAAAAAACAATATTTAACAAATAGAAATTGTTTAACAAGGGTTCACAGGAAATGTACGTCCACTCCTTCTCCACCATTCTGGAGTCCCAGGCCTCTTCCACTAACATCTTAACTCTGGGTCTGCAGGGGAGGTCAAATATGAGAAGACAGTGGAGTCTGAAGAGTGAGTCTGTGCGGCTGGTCGACTGCAGGAAAACATCAGAGATGGGTGGGTATTTAAAATACTAAACTGTCTCAAAACAGAACTGTCGGTAAAACATGTCCCCCTCTTGTTAATGAAGACTGAACCGTCTCGGTTTTTGTTTTGTTTTACAGTGGACAGCTTTAACTGTCTCCTAAGTGGGAGTGGCTTATCATCAGGAGAGGCTGACCAACATCTTGACAATGAAAATAAACCTACTTTTAAACTCTTAAAGAAACACCAGCACAGACAGACAGGAGAGAAGCCTTATGGTTGTGATCAGTGTGGAAAGAGATTTACTGAGTCAGGACAGTTTGTTAAACATCAGAAAATACACACAGGGGAGAAGCCTTATGGTTGTGATCAGTGTGGAAGGAGATTTGCAGAGTCCGGAACCCTGGTTAATCATCAGAGAATACACACAGGGGAGAAGCCTTATGGTTGTGATCAATGTGGAAAGAGATTTGCAGAGTTAGGAACCCTGGTTAAACATCAGAGAATACACACAGGAGAGAAACCTTATGGTTGTGATCAGTGTGGAAAGAGATTTACTGAGTCAGGACAGTTTGTTAAACATCAGAAAATACACACAGGAGAGAAGCTTTATGGTTGTGATCAGTGTGGAAAGAGATTTGCAGAGTTAGGAACCCTGGTTATACATCAGAGAATACACACAGGGGAAAAGCCTTATGGTTGTGATCATTGTGGAAAGAGATTTACTGAGTCAGGACAGTTTGTTAAACATCAGAAAATACACACAGGAGAGAAGCTTTATGGTTGTGATCAGTGTGGAAAGAGATTTGCTAAATCAGCAACCCTGGTTACACATCAGAGAATACACACAGGAGAGAAGCCTTATGGTTGTGATCAGTGTGGAAAGAAATTTGCGGAGTCAGGAAACCTGGTTAAACATCAGAGAATACACACAGGGGAGAAGCCTTATGGTTGTGATCAGTGTGGAAGGAGATTTGCAGAGTCCGCAACCCTGGTTAATCATCAGAGAATACACACAGGGGAGAAGCCTTATGGTTGTGATCAATGTGGAAAGAGATTTGCTAAATCAGCAACCCTGGTTACACATCAGAGAATACACACAGGAGAGAAACCTTATGGTTGTGATCAGTGTGGAAAGAGATTTGCTCATTCAGGAACCCTGGTTAAGCATCAGAGAATACACACAGGGGAGAAGCCTTATGGTTGTGATCAGTGTGGAAAGAGATTTGCTCACTTAGGAACCCTGGTTAATCATCAGAGAATACACACAGGGGAGAAGCCTTATGGTTGTGATCAGTGTGGAAAGAGATTTGCTCACTTAGGAACCCTGGTTGATCATCAGAGAATACACACAGGATAGAAGCCATATGGTTGTGATTAGTGTGGAAAGAGATTTGCTCAGTTAGGGTCCTTGGTTAAACATCAGAGAATACACACGGGAGAAGCCGTATGGTTGTGATCAGTCTGGAATGAGATTTGCACGGTCAGGAAACCTGGTTACACATCACAGAATACACACACAAGAAGCCTTAAGCACACAGTATACTACAGATTCCCGACCTGGCATGCGCCAAAGTGACGTCATGGAAGCGCCATAACTATTTATTTTTGTGCGTGGCGCTTACGACAAGTTACAGTCTTCTCCTGAACAGAGGTGTCGCAACTGATGAGAGGCTACCGACTTTGATATTTTCACAGACTAGAAGAAGAAAAAGGTAATTGATGGCAGAACTGGCAGCAGCATTGACGTTAATGTCAACAGTGGCTAGGATTATCTTAACTGTGTTGTTATGAACCATTTACAGTTTTATTATGAACATTAACTGTTATTATGAATCATTTACTGTGCCCTCAAACTCATCCATGCTTCCCAATTCCACTTTGTCGCGCGCCACTGAAAAAAAGAGTGGTGCGTGCCCTTGGCTCGTGCGCTCAAAATTTTTGCGCGCCAGCAAAATCAATGTCATTTTGACGTCACTTTTTGCACGCGCCCGTTTGGAGTGTGGAAAACCTGTGTGATTTTCTCAATCAGGTCACGTTAGTTGTTTATTGACTTCCACCAATGAAGTGGGATGTGTGGAAATTGAGGTCACTACAATGAAATCTGTGTAATATTATTGTTGATGAGGACCACTACAATTATTAGTGATGGACATTCTGAATCACTGAAGTGAACTGATCATTCTGAATCACTGAAGTGAACTGATCATTCTGAATCACTGAAGTGAACTGATTAATCAGGCAGTTATTTTCCTTTTTTACATTTTTTGAATCTCTGAATCATGTAAGTTTATCTTCTTTTCTTAATTTCACACAGTGATGCTTGAAAGTTTGAACCTTATAGAATTTCCCCTTAATTAGAAAATATAGCAAATGAGACAAATATTTGAAAAAATTGTCCACTTGCTAATTTGTTTATTGAGAAAAATGCTTTATTACTACATATCTGTAAGTGGCAAAGGTATGTGAACCTCTAGGATAAGCCATTAATTTGAAGGTGAAATTATAGTCAGGTGTTTTCTTAATCAATGAGATGACAATCAGGTGTGAATGGGCCTTATATAAAGTGGGTCTTATATAAAGAACAAGGATCAATTAAAGTCTGTTATTCACATCACATTTTTGTGGAAGTGTATCATGGCATGAACAATGATTAAGGGTCTTGTTGATGCTCATCAGGTGGGAAAAGGTTATAAAACCATCTCTATAGTGTTTGGACTCCACCAATCCACAGTCAGATAGATTGTGTACAAATGGAGGACATTGAAGTCCATTGTTACTCTCTCAGGAGTGGTGGACCAACAAAGGTCACTCCAAAAACAAGGTGTGTAATAGTCTGTGAGGTCACAAAGGAACCCAGAGTAACTTCTAACTAGGGTTGCACCAATTCCTATTTTGAAATTGGAAATGTAAGATACTGCCCAAAAATATGAGATCTGGTATTGGCATATGGAGTCTGATACCATGATCCGACACCATGTACTATATAGGGTACAGTAAACATGAGAGTCGTAGTGACGGGTCGTTCAGAATGTAAACAAAGTTTACCGTTATTGTTCATATATCCTTATTGCTTTAACAATAAATAGTGGTCTAAGTATGTTTCCTGGAAAATTAGGCTGAGTACAAAATGGCTATAATCCGTTTTAAGAGGTGGCACAAAAAAAGAATATTCTTTTCTCTCCGTCTCGAAGCCTAAGGTCTCTTGATCAAGTTTTGCTGGTAGTCCCTCACGTTAGACTTAAGCGTAGAGGTAAGCGTGCTTTTAAAGGTAGCAGGGCCATGACTCTGGAACTCCATGTCCCTACAGATTAGAACGGCCCCTACCTGATCTGTCTTTAAGTCCTTATTAAAAACCCACCTGTTTTCATCAGCATACTAACCCCATTTCTGCCCCGTCTATTTTTAGCATACGCTTCTTTTATTTTTCAGTTTTTTTACAGTTATGTCAATCTGAGTATGTCCTGCTACTCCTCTCTATAAGTTTCCTTTTATTTGTGTTACTGTGTGTTGTGACAGGTGTTTTATTACTTTCTGTTTTAGATATGATGCTTCTGTAATGCACTTTGGTCACCCTAGTGGCTGTTGTAAACGTGCTATAGAAATAAAATGAACTTGAACTTGAGAACTCTTTTCGAATTCATTGTTCTTCCTATCCAACCAGGGTGAGAAATCCGGGTGCTTTTTGACATTGGTTCCGTCTAGCCTAATCTACCAGCCACAGTGGCGAGTGGATTGTAAACAATATAATACATTTTATTATTTGTTATTACTTCAAGCATTTCATGTCTCGTAACTGACAAAAATTCAACTTTTGTCGAGGGGCATATATAACTCTGAGCTGGTCAGTGAGAAATCCAGCCTGCGGTGTCATCGCCATATATAGTGAGGGAAAAAATTATTTGATTTCCTGCTGATTTTGTATGTTTGCCTACTGACAGTCTAATTTTATTGGTAGGATTATTTGCCGTGATAAGGTAGTTTATACATATATAAGTGATAATTGTTACTGTTTAGGAGGAGGATTTTAGAACGTATGTTATTTGTTTTTGGTTGTCTTTGTTAAATTGTTTTAACTGTATGGCTATTATTGGAATAAATTGTATTATTTTAATCTAAGCTCTGTTTACGACATTACCAATAATTCACTCTAGATCTTCGGTGGAGAAAAACAGTGTCTGTTATCTGCCCCTTAGTCAAAGTCAAATTTGTTTATTTGTCATATGCATCGGATAATATCACATTATCCTATGCAGTGAAATTCTTTTGACAAGGCTCGACACATCTACACAGTGGGCTTAAAAATATTATATACAATATAAAGAATTTTATATTATTATTATATTAATATTTAGAACAATTAATAATAACAATACACTATGTACTGAGCAGTGAAAACAAAAAAAATCAGGTGAGTGTACAACAGCAGAAGTAATAAATATTATAAATATGCATGGAAAATTACTTTAAAGGTGCATTTGAATACTGCTACATCAGATGTAGAGTGGATAAAGTGACCAGAGAATGTCAGGGCTAAAGAAATGATTTGTGATCAATGTTCCATGTTGAGCAGCTGAATGGCCTGCGGAAAGAAACTGTTTTTTAATCTGGTAGTCCGTGCCTTGATGCTCCGGCAATGTCTAGCAGATGGCAGCAGTGAGAAAATGTCACGGCCTGGATGGCTGTGGTCTCTTAGGATATTCTGTGTTTTCCGCAGGCATCGCTTGTGGTAGATGCCTTGCACGGAGGGGAGACAGCAGCCTATGATGCGCTCCGCTGACTTCACCACCCTCTGAAGGGCCTTACAATCAGCAGCGGAGCAGCTGCCGTAGCAGCCTGTAATGCAACCTGAAAGGATGCTTTTAATGGTGCACCTGTAGAAGTTTATTAAAATCCTGGCAGACATGCCAAACTTCTTAAGTCTCCTCAGGAAGTATAGGCGCTTTTGGGCAGTTTTTGTTGCTGAGCTTGTCTGACGGGACCATGTGAGGTCGTCACTGATGAATGTGAGGTCGTCACTGATGAACACACCGAGGAACATTGTCTGTAGGTCTGTTGGGGTGGTATGCAAATTGTAGGGGTCCAATGTGTCCGAAAGGGCGGCGCAGATGTGGGTCCTGACCAGCCGCTCGAAGCACTTAATGATGATGGAGGTCAGTGCTACTAGGCGGTAGTCATTTAGGCAGGTGATGGTAGGTTTCTTTGGAACCGGGACAATGGTGGGCTGCTTGAAGCAAAACAGAACTACAGACTGGGTTAGGGAGAGGTTGAATATGGTGGTGAATACCTTCGCTAGCTGGTCAGCGCATCCTCTTAGAACACTGCCTGGAATGCCATCTGGCCCTGGAGACTTCCGCAGGTTTACTCTTTTAAAAGCTCTCCTTACATCAGCCATGTCCAGGGACAGAGTGCAGTCGTCTGGGTTCTCAGCTAGCTTCTCAGGAGTGATGTTGGCCACCTCAAACCATGCAAAGAAGGTGTTGAGCTCGTCGGGGAGCGAGGCAGGGGGATGGGCATCACAGCTATTCCTCCCTTTGTACTTCGTTATCTGCCGCAGTCCACACCACATGCGCCTTGGGTCTGAGCTGTTGTAGTTGGACTCCAATTTGTCCCTATAGCCTCTTTTAGCATCTCTGATGGCCTTCCATAGGTCATATCTGGCCCTCCTCAGAGCCTCCAGGTCCCCAGAGTTATAGGCAGAGGACCGTGCTGTAAGCTTGGCACGGACATTACCGTTAACCCAGGGCTTTTGGTTGGGGAAGGTCTTAACATTGACCCGTGGAACGACATCATCTATGCACTTGGTGATGAATGCTGAGACAGAGTCAATGAATTCATCAATGTTGTTGGTCTTCTCTTCTTATGGTCTTCTCTTACCTCAGACACGTTATCTGCCTGCCCTCATGGTCAGCTCTTACCTCAGACACGTTATTTGCCTGCCCTCATGGTCTTCTCTTACCTCAGACACGCACAGACAGACAGTGTCAAGTTGCTCCCTAGCTGTTTTTAGATACCAGCTGAAGAAGGTAAAGTAGTTCAGCAGAGAGCAGGACCGTAACTCAGCCTCCTCATACTCATCCTACTGCTCCTCATGTTCAGTCTCGTCCTGACTGAGGAGTACTTTCATTTTTGCGTTTGCTGCCTCCAGTTCCACCCTTTCCATCTTTTATTTTATCAGTTTCTTCCAGCTGTAGAGCACGTTTGTCCTTTAAAGCAGCAGATTGAGCCCCCAGAGCAGCTTTTTTAGCTGTTTTAGCATCAGAAGCTTTAGGAATGTTGACCTTCATGACTCATTGGAAATAGTGTCCTGCTGTTCAGTTTTTATTTGTGCACTTCTGTCATGTTCCAACCTCCTTTAAAAAGCACCTGAAGTCCATCATCCTATGCTCATACCGTTCCACATAAGACATTGGGAAAAGTTGTTTTCATAGTATAAATGTCATAATCAGTTACAGAATCATAACCGCCCGGTAGATTGAAAGCTTTGCCTTCTGGCTCAGCTCGCTTTTCGTCACAACGGTGCGATACAATGAGTGTAGTACCGCCCCCGCTGCGCCGATTCTCCGACCAATCTCCCGTTCCATTATTCCCTTACTCGCGAACTCACTTGGGGTAAAGACTCATTCCCCCAGCTTGGATGGTTCCACGCTTCCCCCTTCTGAGGTGGCGGACCGTTTTCCAGAAGCACTTTGGTGCCGACCGATAGTCCTTCTCCATGTCTTCTCTGAACTTTTCCCACACCCGCTGCTTTACCTCTTTCACAGCAGAGGCTGCAGCCCTTCGGGCCCTTCGGTACCCTGCAACTGCCTCTGGAGTCCTCCGGGATAACATATCCCGGAAAGACTCCTTCAATCGGACGGCTTCCCTGACCACCGGTGTCCACCACGGTGTCCGTGGATTACCGCCCCTTGAGGCACCCAAGACCCTAAGACCACAGCTCCCCACCGCAACTTCAGCAATGGAGGTTTTGAACATTGCCCACTCGGGTTCAATGCCCCCAACCTCCACAGGGATGCACGAAAAGCTCCGCCGGAGGTGTGAGTTGAAAGTCTGTCGGACAGGGGCCTCCTCCAGACGTTCCCAATTCACCCACACTACCCGTTTGGGTTTACCAGGTCTGTCCAGAGTCTTCTTCCACCCCCTGACCCAACTCACCACCAGATGGTGATCGGTTGACAGCTCCGCCCCTCTCTTCACCCGAGTGTCCAAAACATACGGGCTCAGATCAGATGAAACGATTATAAAATCGATCATTGACCTTCGGCCTAGGGTGCTCTGGTACCAAGTACACTTATGAGTATCCCTATGTTCGAACATGGTGTTCGTTATAGACAATCCATGACTAGCACAGAAGTCCAACAACAAACAACCACTCGGGTTTAGATCAGGGAGGCCGTTCTTCCCAATCACGCCCCTCCATGTGTCTCCATCATTGCCCACGTGCGCATTGGAGTCCCCCAGCAGAACTATGGAATCCCCAACTGGAGCCCCATACAGGACTCCATTCAAGGTATCCAAGAAGGCAGAATACTCTGAACTCCTGTTTGGTGCATATGCACAAACAACAGTCAGAGTTTTCCCCCCAGCAACCCGCAGGCGCAGGGAGGCGACCCTCTCGTCCACCGGGGTAAACTCCAACGTAGCGGCGCTCAGCCGGGGGCTTGTGAGCACGTTGCGGTGCTTTCGTCACTCCCTTATCCCTCCTCCCAGTTCCTATGCCCACTTGACTAATGCGAATGCAAAGAGCAAAACCGGTGTTGGGGGAGAGTAGTTAGTAGAACTGTTTAGAAGTGGACTGTTCCTATAACCACCTATGGTGGCCTCATGGTGGAGGTGAGCAAGCTATCAATATTAAGGGAGTTCTGTACCAATACAGAATCTTTTAGCCTGGAAATTTTTTTTTACTGTTATTGTCAGTAAAAAGAATGAAACATTATATTGTTATGTTTTGTGCTTTACTGGTAAAGAATTAAGGTGTAAATGAAAGGTTTTGGGTTTACTGTATTCTGTTGATGTTGAAATGGATTAAAAAAAATATGGTATCGAAAAAAGTATCGTTAAGGAACCGGTATCGAAACTGTGCTATCGAAATTGGCACCGGATCAAAAGATTTTGAACGATGCCCAGCCCTATCTATTAAGTTCCTATTTAAGCTCTGGTGATTCAGGGGTGCGGTTCATTATTGTATTGTCACTTATGAATTACTGATGTCCAGGAAAAGGTACTTTTATTATGTATGTTATGATAAGAGTGTGGTTGTAGCTTGAGTTTGATGCGTACACTCTTTATATTTAGCAGTTGCGTCTATGCCGTGATAGAGCATGGTTATCAGATATACTCATTGTGCACTCCTGTATGTTCCAGTTGAGTTTAGGTGTACACTGGATATTCTTCATATCCAGTGTACAACAGAACATCACTGCCTGCTTGGTCTACATTCATCCTACACCAACGCCATTTGTGACAGAATGAACCACCATAAAACAATGAGGGACAGATTGACACACAAAACAGGAGGTTGCAGGAGTTTCAGGCTGTCTGTTCCTGCATCAACAGCGTGAGAGATCCGACGGAGAAGGTCCCCGCGCTCTCTCCAAAATCTTTTTTGGGGGGAGCTAAGAGGGGTGTTTGGAGGACATCTACTCCTGCCTGGGCTTCTTCTACCTGCCTGGATCTCAAGTCCTTTAGACAGCCACTTCTCCAGCCCAGATAACGGGGAGGCTGCATCAGCCATCAACACTGCTACCTGGGACAGTTTACACCATGGTGGCAGCCATGAGAGAGGTTCCACCCACTTGCTGCAACGAGTCTATGCTGGTAGCCATGGGAGAAGCTCCACCTACCTGCAGCCAAGAGTCTACACTGTTAGCCATGGGAGAAGCTCCACCTACCTGCAGCCAAGAGTCTACACTGTTAGCCATGGGAGAGGCTCCACCTACCTGCTACCAAGTGTCTACACTGTTAGCCATGAGAGAGGCTCCACCTACCTACTGCCAAGAGTCTACGCTGGCAGCCATGGGAGAAGCTCCACCCACCTGCTGCCAAGAGTCTACGCTGGCAGCCATGGGAGAAGCTCCACCCACATGCTGCCAAGAGTCTACACTGGCAGCCATGGGAGAGGCTCCACCCACTTGCTGCCAAGAGTCTACACTTAGCCATGGGAGAAGCTCCACCCACTTGCTGCCAAGAGTCTACACTGGTAGCCATGGGAGAAGCTCCACCCACCTGCAGCCAGGAGTCTACACCAGGGGTGTCAAACCAGATCCGAAAAGGGCCTAGTGTCTGCAGGTTTTCGCTTTTACCTTGTACCTGAATGATTGAATGTCACTAATTGGTTAGGATGTCGCCTCACCTGGCAGTCTACGTCTTAATTGGGCTCTAATTGAATGGAAAGACCAAAAACCAGCATACACTCGGCCCTCTGTGGAACCGGTTTGACACCTGTAGTCTACACTGTTAGCCATGGGAGAAGCTCCACCCACCTGCTGCCAAGAGTCTATGCTGGTAGCCATGGGAGAAGCTCCACCCACCTGCTGCCAAGAGTCTACGCTGGTAGCCATGGGAGAGGCTCCACCTACCTGCTGCCAAGAGTCTACGCTGGTAGCCATGGGAGAGGCTCTGCCCACCTGCAGTCGAGTCATCTATGTCAGATGTGGAAGAGGCTTTGACTCCCTAATGCCGAGCCTGATATCAGGGCCTGGTGGCTTCTCTAACCCTGCACTGGTGCCTTCCTATATTAAACATCAATGGCAAAAACTGCAACAATACTGTCTCCGTTTCTACATCACCTGAGTGACACTTCATTAAGTAAACCTTTGTCAACCTAAGTATTGCCCATCATTACCTTTGATTACATTAAAACATGACACAGACCCTATGAACTATGTTATTAATTTAATTATTTAGTTAGCTTAACATATGACCACATTATGATATGAATATGTGAACAGATTACTTCAGTTGTAATATGCTACTGTACTCTATTATTCTGTTATTCTGGTTACATTGTCCGTTATTGTATTGTTTGCTTAACATTTTTATAAAATGTGGTTAACAGGTTTTATGTGTGTCATTGAGAACAAGTAAAAGTACCACAATCTGATGAGGGAAGTATTTTGTAAAACAAATTTTAAATGTAATTTAAATGGTTTAATTGCTATGTACAACACAATTAAATAAAAAATAGAAGATTTTAGGAAACTGTAGTCTATTATTATAAACTATCCGTCGCAACTCTTCATAATCTCACATAGAAGTAACAAATAATCTTCATTGCTAATAATTAAACTTTTGTAATGGGAATAATGTATTAACAACACAATTCATATAAAAGGGCAATTCTCATTGGCTGTAGTGGCCTTGGCTGAAGTTAACATGGTAGCTTGGTTATAATTTAGCGTTTGTGGTCCTGAAATGTCGTACAAACTCCCTGCTGAATGGAAAAGGTCTGGTTTTAGAATCTTCTTCTCGCATTCTGAAGAGAGCGGGCTCTGACGTAGACGGGCTCTGACGCAACTCTCTCAATGGCTCTGCTTTTCTCTTTCACTCTGGGTGGGCGCTGACCGGCCTCACACTCCGGTACAGTAGGTGGCAGTATATCCACATTTTAAGTCGGTTGCGATCTGCCATAAATCAAAGAAGAAGATGCACCGTGATTCTTCTGTAAACAGGTAATGTATTTGAGCGCTAAAAAACTTGTTGTGAGGGATGTCCTGAGCGCTTCATGGGTAGTTTTTATTATCTATAGAGAAATATAGAGATAAACAAATAGAGTATCCATTTATGTCGTGAAACGTGAATCCACTTTATCTGAATCCTGCCTAACACTGCGTTACTACACATTCGTTAGTATATATGAACTACTGTCGTCCAGCAGCTCATGTTTAGGATTACCGTTCTTTCAGCGACAATATATTATGCTAGCGACACTAACGCGGATTTTGTTTTTCAAAATAATAGCGCTCATTCCAATGCATCAAATAATGATAGTAAATTCATTTTAAAGCTAGTGAATTATAATAAAATCAAATTTTATAATGCGTTTAAGTAACTATTAAAATAGTTTGATGGGGAAAAAAACGTATTTTGTTTTTAATAACAATTATAAAAGATATGCTGTACACTAAATTGTATTAAATATATTGTCTCATAAAAACTAAACTATCGCTTGAGCCTAAACATGGAATATGGATAACTGTTCAGTAGGACGTACTCTATCCAAATATAGTCTCAAATCCCTAGGCACTTTATGCTGTATGGCCAAGAAACACTAAATTAGGGACCCTCGTCACTCTCCCATTCATTTCACTGTAAGATATAATTTAACATGTACATTCTGCTTTATAAAAACTAAAATATCGCTTAAGCCTATACATGGAATATGGATAACTATTCAGTAGGATGTACTCTGTCCAAATATAGTCTGAAATCCCTAGGAACTTCATGCTGTATTGCCAAAAAACCTTACATCAGGGACCTTCGTCACTCTCCCATTCATTTCACTGTAAGACATAATTTAACATGTACATTCTGCTTTATAAAAACTAAACTATCGCTTAAGCCTATACATGGAGTATGGATAACTGTTCAGTAGGATGTACTCTATCCAAATATAGTCTCAAATCCCAGGGCACTTTATGCTGTATGGCCAAGAAACACTAAATTAGGGACCCTCGTCACTCTCCCATTCATTTCACTGTAAGACATAATTTAACATGTACATTATGCTTTATAAAAACTAAATTATCGCTTGAGCCTAAACATGGAATATGGATAACTGTTCA
>JACXGM010025206.1:0-15408 GCA_016801145.1 Umbra pygmaea | reverse complement strand
CAGTTACGGTGGCAACGGCCATACTCCATAACATGGCTGTGCGAGGAGGCGCACCTATTCCGGAGGGGGAGGAGGTGGAAGCGGATGAGGAGGAAGATGGAGAGGGAGAAGTTGAGGTCCTCCATCCTCCACAGAGGGCTGCCCTGCACGCTGCCGGGGTTGAGGCAAGGCAGCTTTTGATTGCAAATGTTTTTGGTTGGTTTATATTTGCTTTTTGGATTAACTTGCTGAGCCAACATTAGCCATCATCCATGATTGAATGGACTTTTCTTTAGATTCGTATTATAATATAATTTTTATTTTTCTGAAAAATAAACAGGAGTTTCAAACCTTGCATCCATTAAATGTTCTGTGTGTGATTCTAATCTTTTAAACCTTTACTCTATCATGCCATTGTGTCCATTCCATAAGTGCTCTATGCAACTCCAATCATTGGCATGCTTCTCTTAAGGCTGGCGAAGGCGCCTTAGAATTTCTCAGTCAAAAGTTGACATATGGCCAAATTAGCACGTCCCATTGCTGATTCATCTTCATTAATTTATTGGGCATTGAACGCAGGTCACATGGTTGTCAGAGGATTCCCTTTCTGCTGCTTTGCCACATGCGTAGCCTTACGCATCGTCAAACACACAGATAATGTACATTATGATCTAATGTCTTTACACAGCCTCTTCAATTGAGCCTTTATATTTCAATGTGCACTGAGATTGACACTGCTTAATTTATCCTTGTGGATAAATAAGGTATCTCAGGGCATGATTTTATGCGTAGGTTTTCAATGGCAATAGAGAATCAGTAGTTGACTCATTAAGGATGACAGAATGACATACAATGTTGTTGATGATCAAGTATTTTTAATGAACATACAAACACACACAGACACGGTCACTGGTAGGACTGTTGCTCAGCATCTAGAGAGACAAACACATACCAAAATCAGATTAGGAACTGTGAGGAAAGGAACATCAAAATCTATAGACCAAGAACAACTGGCTCACCTTCAGCTGGCAGCAAGATTGGTACCGAGATTGAGGGCCTGTTGAATTCCGCCTCTGCTAGGGCATGCTGCAGCTTGGCCAGTTCCAGCTTGGCTCTCTTCAGCTCCAGAGACTGGCGAGCCAACTCATTTGCGTCGGTCAACTGGCGCTGAATGTCCTGCAACACGACCAACTTCTCCTTTTCAATATTTACCAACTCTTCGCTACACCGACATGGTGAGATTGTGGAGCGACGTCGTGATGTCGTGTAGCGAAGTCCTGGCGAAGACGTGTGTACGGGTGGTGGTGGCATAGTGCACCCTTCCAGCTTGGTGCTGCCAGGTGAGGAGAGTGCTGCAGGTGGCTCGGTGTCTAAGGCGGATGGCACATTGGGGGGTGGCGAGGACCTGGAACATGAGGCCTGTTCAGCGTCACCTCTTCTAACGCCAATCCCCCCAGGTATTCTCCCATGATCGCCAGTGCCTTCTCCTCTTGTGCTGTTAAGGGCTGCACCGAACTGGTCCCCGCACCTGTCCTCACCCGGTCTCTACGGACAGCAGAACCTCTTACATTCGCCTGGCTTGAATAATCATGCCATTTTTTCCTGACGTCCTGCCAGGACCTCGTGTGCCTGATCAGGAGGCAGCCATCTTCCTTGCTATGTCGCTCCATAGTTCTTTTTTGCTGCTGTTGCACAAGTTATTCCGAAAGCCGGAAAACAGTGTCACCTTGTGCAAGCTCACCTCGTCCAGCAAAACTTCAAGTTCCTTTGACGAGAAGCTTGGTGCCCTTTTTTTACGTTGCTTCCCCACCATATTCTCTGTCTAACTCTCTCTCTCTCTGTTCATTGTGGATGGGTTGCTTTTTATTGTAAACATTAACCAATGGCAATCAATACCACATTAAACAGAAGTAACTGCAGCTGCTTGCCAATCAATTCTGATTGTAAAGTACCTTACCATTGAATAGCGGCGGTCGGTGGATCTTAATTGGGGAGGGCGGCCTCATGTTACGCTCGGGACCGGAGCGAATAGAACGGTGCGCAACACACCAAACCCATTGTGCGATACTGTGTGATACCGTTCCGTTTCCTCCAGTTCGGACAGTACTATGAGCCAGCGAAGTGCCACAACGGGATGAGGAGGGTGGATGATTAGCGAGGGTCGTCTACCAGTCACAACATATCGTGTGAACACATTACTGACAATTTGATAATTCATTAATAAGTCTATATTTTACTGATAACTTAAACTATGCTAAAATAAATGTTACGGGAATAATTTCAGGAATGTTTCATTTACATATTACGTGTTGTCTTTCTTAACACCGTATTGCACCTCGCGTGAACTGAAAAATCGATTCCTGAGCAATTGATGCAAACTAATTCAGCACCTTCCCTTGGGACAGCGCCTTTGTTACGTCACACTTAAGAGGCAGCGTGATAAGAAGCTTCCTAAGGGAGACTTCGGGGAACACACTTAGGAATGTAAACAACTTCGGTAAGATATATCTTTTAGAGTCTTCTTAGCGGCCTAAAAGTGAATGTTATCGGGGAACCGGGCCCAGAACTTTAACCCACCTAATAATTGACTCTAAATTTTAAATATTCCATGCATTTACATACACAATCCAATCTTACTGTGTCAAAAGACTTTTCAAAATCTGCAATGAACACCAGGCCTGGGGCCTCATTTCTAAACGTTGCGTGCGCACAAAAGAAGACGTACGCAACTCTTTACGCAATAATTGGGATTTATAAAAAGCAAACTTGACGGAAAAATGTGCGGTCCTTCACGACAACTCTGACCCATGCGTACGCACAAAAACAGGTGAAATGAGAAATGGCGACACCGTCGGTAGATGGATGAAACACATAGGCTTCTGTAGATCTGTCTGAAAGTGCAGAGCGTGGTTTAAACGAAATCGAAATATTGCCTCTCATTAATAATATGAAGATGTCACAAAGCCATGCTTACAATTATCAGCCTGCAGTGAAAAACAAACAAAATAAAACAAGATTGTAACGTAAATGCAAATGAAGCACATATTGCACCAATTTGCAAGAAGAACACTCAAATATTATCTGTAATATTGGCATGTTACGTAATTCATCCTCATAAATAATACGGTAAACAGAACAAAATTATGTTAAAAACTGATATTCTTGTCGATGTCTCTGTCTGGCGGTGCAGATAGTTAAATAAATAGATGATGACAGATAGATAGATAACAAATAAATAGTAGATAGTATTTATTGTCCATTGGGGAATATTGTTTTAATAGTATAACTGTCGTAATCAGATACAGAAACATAGTATTCATTTAGATATGCATTTAGTTCTTTTCATTTTTAAATGAGTTTCATCGTGATGCATGTCTTGAACGTTTTGAAATATGCAATAAATTCCATTTGTGCAGAACTATTTTCCATTTACAATTAGATTAATACCGAACTCTGTAGATTTTCAGATACAATCAAATGGATGGTTAAAAAAAGCCATGCCATCACAATGCGTAATGACGCACAATAGCTGATCTTGCACTGTTAGAATATAATAATAATAATAGCCTAATAATGCATATTATTTAACACAGGATTTCTGGCAACTGGCACTTTCCAGATGGAACGGACTGACAGGTCAGGGATCTCAGCCAACGCTTAGCCGGGTTATGCCAGGCGTGTTAGTTGGTATAATAGGCTTGTCGCATAATTACATTAAGTTTCCGTACACTGCGGGTGAACAGTCAAACAAAAAAGCACAATTTGTCCGGTTTCCCAAATGTAATCGGTGCTATTGACTGCACTCATGTTGCCATAAGGACAATGAGTGAGAATGAACATGTGTTCATTAATCGAATGCATTTGCATTCCACCAAAATCAAAATATTTTGGGATGCAGACACGTTGCTGTAATGTAGCCAATTTCCCCCCACCCGTGGCAGACACACTTTTGCGATGAGGCGCTAGACGCTTTGACATCGACTGATATCTGACCACTTTATATTTCGGCCCTGGTCCGACTTTCTTACAGCGTCTGCAAGCTTTTGCCACTCCAACGCCTTTTCGATATTGTTAATAGGCACACTGTGCCCTTAGAACAACATTTTCCTCCTCTTTTCCACCTCGCCAATAATATTTTCTACTTCACGTTGAGTGAAGTGGCTTTTTTTGGTTTTCCTCCGTGTTTCCCATGCTTTCTCAATCAATTAATATTAATTTTGGGGCGTTTCACTGAATATTTATGGGCAAATAAGGGCGTGACATGTAGCCGCAAAAGCTGCGCTACATATTAGAGTTGATTGTGATTTATAAAGGCAAAAAGACGTAGGACGTGCAGGCGCCTGCTTTTATAAATCTGAATATTTCTTTGCATACGCACATCCTATATTTCGTCTGTACGCCACTTCTGACGCAAATCCACCGCAAAGTTTTATAAATGAGGCCCCTGGCGACTACCATAGATTTGTTGTAGTACTGGTAAAGGAGGAAGGCCCAGGCAGGATGGTTTGACAATTGATATTTCACCAGTTAAGGATCAGTACCCCGCCCGCGTGATAATTTCTCAAAAAATAAACCTCGACTAGAATCACAATACACAAATACAATTTTTAGATTGGCGCACAGTGAGACCTTGCTGTTAACTCGATGTAAGCCTTTCCCAAACCCCTAACCTAACCTTAACCATTCAGAAACCTTGGTGTTAATTCGATGTAAGCCTTTCCCAAACCCCTAACCTTAACCACTCAGAAACCTTGCTGTTTACTCGATGTAACTTGTATTATGTTGTAATGGATTGTTTGTAACCATGGTGATAGTGAGTAAAAAAATGATAAATAAGCACATTTGCAACCCATCTGCATCACGCTGGAATAGAAAACAGAGTACATGCAAAGTGTCCGCATGGATTCAAACTCACAATCTTTGGTATGTGAGACGCATGTTTATATGCCCGCCTACCATCCCCAACCTACCAACCTACAAAATCTATGCTATTTACACTCTGCTACGTCATGCTGTGATTCCGTGAAACTGCCTCAGATTTTGAAGTTAAGTATCCGTGGTAGTATCACAGATTTCTGAGAGATCACGTTGCTCCAAAACTACAAGGGCTATAAACATACTTTTGGTATCAAAATGAAGGTAACACGTGAGATTTATCCTGAAGTGAAAGTTTTAATGTGGGTACTAGTGTGTCAGAGTACATAAAAGTAGAACACAGAATACATTTATGGAAATTTCAATTCTTCCTCGAAAAAAACAAGTTATATAGGGAAAGATATATTCAAGTCATGAATCTGTAGGTATAATACAGTTCAGAAACATACTACTATGTCCAATGAGTACATGTGTGAAATTTGATGTCATTAGTGTTAAGCAAACCAAAGGAAGACTTTGAAATTTGGACATTTGGGTAGATTTGGCCACCATCAGTGCCATTTGACTTTTTTCAGGTACCAGGGAGCAAAATTAATTTAATTTCACTAAAATATCACTAAATGAGTACATTCCATCAAAAAACGTCTGTTTTTAATTAGTATTAAATATTCACCCAGACCTCTATCCATGTTACCATTGAAATAAACCATTCTATGGTAATGTTTTACCCTGAACTGACCATGAGTTGGTGTCTGATGAAAATTATAGCTGAGAAAGAGGAGCAGAATGGTGTGGTCTAGATGAGCGGCCAGGCTGAGGAAGAGGAGTCTTTGCCTGAGGAGCCAGACGGTCAGTAGAGCAGTCTTGCTGTGGTCATGGGACACATTACAATCATCTTCTCTGTGTATACCAGCCGCGGTCGGTGGATCTTAATTAGGGAGGACGGGCTCGTCTTACGCTCGGAACCGGAGTGAATGGAATGGTGCGCAACGAACAAAACCAATTGTTTTTTTGATTTGCACACATTCCAATTACTCCGGTTCTGAGCGTAATACGAGCCCGTCCTCCCCAATTAAGATCCACCGCCCGCGGCTGGTGTATACAAGTCAAAAGAAAAGATAATGTCTCAAAACATGTCCCCATTCACTAGGGATGCTCATATTGACCGTTTAACCGTTAACCGAAAGTAAAACATTTGACCGATTTAATACTATCAGTTAAACGGTCTAAAAGTTTTTTTTAATTTTTACGTATAGCCTAGCATATATTTGTTAAATCACATGGCGCGTTGACACGCGCAACCAGAGCCTGGTGCTTCGTTTGAAAGGTGGGGAGATATAGGTAATGAGGAGTACTGGCTGCTTGTTTTGCGTCTGCAAAGCGTTCTTCATTTAAAATGACAACCCTTGGACATTTATTATGACTGTGATATTAACTTGCACTTTCATTTTTTCAAGTACAGAAACGTATAACGCTATCGTATTGGGAAGCATATTATTTTATTGGCTATAACTCATATTGCTCCTGATGCATTATAGTCGACACAATAATGTTACCTTAAAAACAACACACACAGTGATTGACAACACACACTTTATTTTGAGAGAGGACCATAATGGTCATTTCAATGGAATGGGTGCGCTCGGCAGATAATGTATAGTTAGTAACACAACACATAGCAAGCGTTATCAACATTTTGTTTTGGTTAATGAAATATAGCCCTCATTTGCAGTGGTCCTCCTGTAAGCAACAACCTTATTCCAGATTGTTACCGACAGTTTTCATTCTATAATTTGACAACTCGGTAAACACTGCATCAAGGCTACTTTCCTTTGACTGACAACAGAAAGTGAAAATATCTGTGACAATATTTTGGTTGATGTGGACTTTACGCCAGTGTAGTTTGGTGAAAACAAACATCGACACAGCTTTAGTATGAAACTAACTAGTTTCAATTTATTGTTTAGTGTGGACTTTGCACCCGAGTGAACTTATACGCAAAGCTGCTGCACCCGGCAGCTGTTGTTGATCTGTTCTGTATGCTGCTTAGACATTAAAACAATTCGTGAAAAAAATAGTTTTAATATTTAACGGGTTTCAGACACTCGTCAATTTTTTTAATTTATTTACAGCCAATTTAATCATATAATCTTATCAGTTAACGGTTAATAACGGTTAACAATCGGATAATGAGTTGCGTTTGTCGGTCGGGAAAATTACCCGAAATGAGCATCCCTACCATTCACAATAAAAAAACTTTGTGAATCCATTTGAGGTTGACTTTTTTGTGAAATATTACTAAACATTCATGCACATGTTCATGTATATATGCATACACATATGCATATCTATTTGGATATATTCATATATGCATACACTATCTATCTGTATATATTCATATATGCATACCTATCTGTATATACTCATATGTGCATACATATATGTACACCTATCTATATATATTCATATATGCATACACATTTGCATATCTATCTATCTATATATAATATATATATTCATATGCATAGATATACCTATCTATATACACTCACCTAAAGGATTATTAGGAACACCATAGTAATACTGTGTTTGACCCCCTTTTGCCTTCAGAACTGCCTTAATTCTACGTGGCATTGATTCAACAAGGTGCTGAAGGCATTCTTTAGAAATGTTGGCTCATTTTGATAGGATAGCATCTTGCAGTTGAGGGAGATTTGTGGGATGCACATCCAGGGCACAAAGTTCCCATTCCACCACATCCCAAAGATGCTCTATTGGGTGGAGAACTGGTGACTGTGGGGGCCATTTAAGTACAGTGAACTCAGTGTCATGTTCAAGAAACCAATTTGAAATGATTCAAGCTTTGTGACACAGTGCATTATCTTGCTGTAAGTAGCCATCAGAGGATGGGTACATGGTGGCCATAAAGGGATGGACATGGTCAGAAACAATGCTCAGGTAGGCCCTGGCATTTAAATGATGCCCAATTGGCATTTAAATGATGCCCATTAAACGATGCCCAAGGGACCTAAAGTGTGCCAAGAAAACATCCCCCACACCATTACACCACCACCACCAGCCTGCACAGTGGTAACAAGGCACGATGGATCCATGTTCTCATTCTGTTTACGCCAAATTCTGGTAAGCTCTTGCAAATTGTAGCCTCTTTTTCATATTTGTAGTGCAGATGAGTGGTACCCGGTGGGGTCTTCTGCTGTTTTAGCCCATCTGCCTCAAGGTTGTGCGTTTTGCGGCTTCACAAATGCTTTGCTGCATGCCTCGGTTGTAATGAGTTGTTATTTCAGTCAAAGATGCTCTTCCATCAGCTTGAAGCAGTCGGCCCATTTTCCTCTGACCTCTAGCATCAACAAGGCATTTTCGCCGACAGGACTGCCGCATACTGGATGTTTTTCCCTTTTGACACCCTTCTTTGTAAACCCTAGAAATGGTTGTGCGTGAAAATCCCGGTAACTGAGCAGATTGTGAAATACTCAGACCGGCCCATCTGGCACCAACAACCATGCCACGCTCAAAATTGCTTAAATCACCTTTCTTTCCCATTCTGACATTCAGTTTGGAGTTCAGGAGATTGTCTGGACCAGGACCACACCCCTACATGCATTGAAGCTACTGCCATGTGATTGGATGAGTAGATAATTGCATTAATGATAAATTGACCAGGTGTTCCTAATAATCCTTTAGGTGAGTGTGTATTCATATATGCATACACATTTGCATATCTATCTATATATATTCAAAAATGCATACATATATCTATCTATTTATATTCATATATGCATACACAAATCTATCTATCTATATATAAATAAAACATATTGCACATTCTGTTGACTAAATGTAAAAATAATACAGTAATAAATGTGTTCCCATTGGTAGTATTGAATGTGTCAGAGTTAGTGGAGTGCTTTTAGGGTGGAACAGTAACAAACAATAACACAATGATCCTTATAAAGGCTTTCCATTCTAAGGATAAGGCTAACTAGTTTTGTGCTCATACGATACACCGGTAAAACAGTATTTGAAGTAATAATAAATAAAATATTTATGTAAAGACATAATGAAATAACAACATAACATATAATTACATACACTTTTGATGCCATATTAGGTGTGTAGAGGCGCTCCTCTTCATTTTTTGTTGTCGAAAATGGTTTGTATTCTCCCACCCTTGTCATCGTCAAATTTTTAGTCAGAGGGGAAGATTTATAGTCCAATTTTTTGCTAGTAGTGCCAAAGCCTCTGTAACAGAATATTTCTTGCTAGCACCTGCCATGTTGAGAAATTATGTTGCATTCATGGTGGAGAGGCGCTTCTCTTCATTGTTGTTGTCGAAAATGGTTCGTATTCTCCCACCCTTGTCATCGTCAAATTCTCAGTCAGGGGGAAGATTTATAGTCCAATTTTCCTTAGCTAGTAGTGCCAAAGCTTCTGTAACTGAATATTTCTTGCTAGAACCTGCCATGTTGAGAAATGTTGTTGTATTCCGTCAAAACCAGAGAACAGTACAAGCGCAATACGCGGTTTGTGTGTAACTGAACAAAATGGAGAACTCACTTTGAACGGATACGGGTTAAGATATTTCCTGATCTGGTTGGTCAATTTTAACATGTGACCACTCTATGGAAAGGTCTTTCTCACCAGAATCCCACGAGAGACAGCTTAAGACAATGTGATACTTCATTTTTTCAGTAGGGGGGGGGATAGCCCTTCTGTTGAGCTATGAGCGCCTATAGGCAGTCATGTTCAACCCAGTGTGATTAGGTATTATACACAGTGTATAGAAACCTAAACTAATCCTCAATGTATATAAGGCATTGAACTATCTTGCCAAGTAGAATTAGTTTACCAGACACCACATTTTACAATAGAAAATCATACAATATAGAGAACAGTTGTTGTATTGATTTCAAAATGTGAAATAGTTTTTGGTGATATATTGATGGACTGTTTCATGCCTGTTAGGGCTAGAACAAAAAGGATGGCATGTTTGTAAATGGCTGAGTAGGGGCTTTCGATTGCCATATTGCTTTTGCAGCTACGTAGAGAAATGTTTGTTTATTGATCACATTTATGTTGCATCAGCAGTGCCGAAAACGCGGTAGTCAATTTGTTGTTGTGACTTTGAATCCATGCATCTATATTATTTGCTTTTGGCCAAAACAGTTTGGATAGATTTACAGACGGGATCCGGGTGAAACGTGTCTTAGCAATGTCTGCAACATTGACAATTGTCATCCTCATGAAACAGAGATTTTATAAATGACCAAGATTGTGCAAATTAATCTTTGTATGCCAGAGATATTTTAATATGGATATAGGTTTTCTGTCTCATGACCCGGATGATAACGTTGCGTTTTTTGTGGAAATATACTTTTACACAAAACGCTATAGCTCATTGGCTATTCACTCTAGCACTCTAAAACTCCATCATTATCTACTCTGTCTATTCAAACTATTCACCCCTCAACCTCTCCTACTCACTGTTTGAACTCAAAACCTGACAAATGGACATTCCTGTGCCTTTTCCTAAAATGCTGCTGGCATCTAGTTATGTTATCCCTTTACGACTGTTACGTTCGTGCTGCTCCCCGGGAGGGGAGTGGGATGTCACTACCACTGTCCAAGGCCCTACTGCGGCCAGCAAAGGAGTTATGGGGTTGTAGGTGCAAGCAAGGACACAGAAACAAAGTACCTTTTCACAAAGGGCTTTATTGCCAAGGTAAAATATGATAATTTAAATAATAAATATTGGGAGGAGAGGCTGGACAGAACCAAAGGAAAGAAATAATACAAAGGTTAACTCTACCCTGATCTAAACTAATACACACAGAGAACCTACACCTATACTGGCACACGAATGAGGCGCCCTATCCAAAGTACAGGTGTGGTCTGTCCAGGTCTAACTAGTGTGTATAACAGGGAAGTTACCCTACGGGTGGTGTAAGGCCAGGCCGTCTTGCCTAACATGCCCCAAGTGTTTCCTCTCCTCTGGGAACGAAAAGAGAACAATGGGTTAACTACAAATATACAATCAAACACTAACACCACTAAACACACGTACAATAGGCCTATCACTCTCTCTACAATCTAAACAAACAAAGCTCTCACTCACTCTAGCAAACACTACCTTAACAAACACCACCAAACAGTAAAACAGAGAGGACCTCCTCAGAGGCAACCTCACACACCAAAAGAGAGTAAAACTCAAGAGTGGCCTCAACCACTACAAAATACCGACCAAGTGAACAGCAACCTCACACACAAACCAAACCTGACACAGGCAGCAAGAGAGAGAGTGAATGTAAAATGGCTGGTTTTATACTGAGGGAAAGGTATGATGGGTAATGGAATCAGCTGGTCGTGATAATGGGGGGAGGAGCCAGGGATAAGTGATGATCGCAAACATTCTCCACCTGTGGGGAAACAGACACACAGAGCAGAACAAACAGAGAAACCCAGAAGCACAGCAGACAGACACCTTGCAAAACCCATGGTACACATTATTTTATTATATATAGACTGGGGGACGTAACAACGACTCTCCCTATCTCATGGTTTGGGGGTCATAAAATGGCCTTTAGGTGCAGCTAATGTTTTCTCTCATCCCCCTTTAGTCTAAACAAAACAGGCATACCTCCTTTTCACAGTTTGGACAAGATAAGGGTAAAAATAGTCTTTCTGCAATTCCAGTGTTATGCACTATACAGACATTCATTAAATCAGTCTTGCAAAATAAATGGTCCTATCTTCTTTAGGTTAATATGGCATTTTCAAAAACATCAAACATCTGACAATATACATGTTAACATTTCAACAGGCACTTCTAAATATTGCTTAATCAAAGATTCCTCCATTAATTAGAATACCATTTGAATAGTTACTATTACATGGTATAACCCACACATCCATAATGATTTCTTTCCTCCACTTCCATAAGAGCTAGTTTTCTGACTAATGTAAAGTCCACAGAACGCAGCCTCAGTTTGACACTCTTCTCATTTTCTTGGTAAAGTTCATTATTTAATTAAATATCAGAAAAGTAGTTCTTATAGCTTACAGAAAGAAATCCATTCAAAGTGATCAAAGTACTTTAATAATTAATAAGAAAAAGAGAATCACAAAGGGGGAGAGAGGTCAAATGAATGTGTGGCTCTATTCTCCCTTGCCTGACTATTAACCACAGTTCTCCCAATTTCTTCCTCAAGATTTAAAGACAAATAATAGAGTGTAGAGTACTGGGAAGCAACTACCTAAATAAGCTATTCCCAACATTTACAAAGGTGATGCAAATGAGACTTGAACTAATCCATACACATCTTAGGTTTAAGGTAACTACCAGGCACGTGCACACATAGAGATCAAAGGGGGCTTGAGCGCCTGCCCTTTTTATTCCTGGAGAGAAAGTGCCCTAATTTTCTGGGTTGCTTTTTTATTTTTGAAAATATTATATATATTCCTGTTTGCGCACAGCTTCCCTGTCAAACAAATATTTTTATTGAATAGTGTATCTAAATATCAGGTCAGGAGTTCTGAAGCGCTCCCTCCCTCTTCCCCCCCGCGTCTCTGCGTAGCGGTGCACATCGTCACATAGCGGCCCCTCCCAGCAGTGTTGTTCTTAGCTTGTGTTGAGGTGAGTGGTGATGAACAAAATATTAAACTACCAGTGCCTCGATACTGCTGATTAGCCAAAGACAAATATAGTTAACCTGTGTCTTGCTATTACATAGTCTGCACTTAAATAGCCTGTGCATACAGCATTTCATCTTTTATAAAATTTTATTTTGGTCAAATGTATTTTACAACAGGAAAAACTGAGCGACCATATAGCTACAACAAACTAGTTAGGTGCCATTTTAATGACGGACAAAATGCACATTTGCACACATTCGCTGGTCAAAAACGTCTGTAAAGTGCTGGCCAGGATAACTTTGTTTGCGACACACAGAATCATACTGTGTACTGTACATCGCACTGAAAAATTGAACAACGAACGGTGGGCTTCTCTCAGCTGATCTGGTTCGCTATCTTTATTAACTGGCTCTAATTAGCGCAATATTAAGAGTTGATACACAAGAGGCACATTGTTTTAAAACTGACCTTCCTCTTAACATTGGTGGATCCAATTCAAAACGTATTCTTTGTGGAAAATGTGACTAAATTGGATAGCTATCTAACAGTCAATCCATGACTTTTCCAGAATCAGATAATTCCATATGCTACAAATTATTGTAGTCATAATGTGCACATTAATGAACACTAGCTTTGCCTATCCTCATCTGCAGAAAGTTTTGCCAGCCAGAGGCAGGTACAGTAGTGCAGAAGGACAGAGTAAAAGCACTGTATCAGTCAACAAATAGGAGAATGAACCAGGATAGAGGTAAGGTCTAGTGTTGTTCAATACATAATTTTCACTAATTTCCACATAATGTGGTCTGTAACATAAGAGACATTTTTGCAAAATGCTTTTATTTTTTCTCAGACTGATGTCTTTATTTGAACTGTAACGCAGTAACTACTTTGAAATTGCTTATCTAGCTTTGTTCATAATAGTTTTGGATGAAATAGCTTGGGATAGATGTTCAATTAATTAGACACAATTTAAAACAACTATCTGGTATTGGAAGACAATGAATATGAATATATTTAAGATGGGGGCCCAGACAAATATTTTCATAAGGGACAGGATTACTTTTAACAGCCCTGAGGAAAATGACTGAGAATGCCATGTTTACGTTTTTGCACTGTTTTCATTAAGGAATAAAAATGCATTGTTAAAAAAACCACACCTACAATTAGGATATTAGTAGAATAGTCCATATGAATAAATGGTCGGCCTTTTCACATTTTTTACATTTTAGTCATTTAGTATATGCTCTTATCCAGAGAAATGTACAGTGAATATAGGGACATCCAACTCAAGCAACGTAGGGTAAAGTGCCTTGCTCAAGAACACAATAACATTTGGCGCAGTCAGGGTTGATAATCGCTCACAAGTCTGACTCTTTAACTACTGAGTAATCTGACCCTGTGTCACCTTTAGGCAGTTTGTCTATACAAACCTACTGTAAGAAATTGGTCAGATTAACTGAACACAGCCTGACTGAATTATATTTCTATAATGAAAACTTGTTAAATTGGTGCTTTCTTAAAGAAATAGTGTGTTATTAGAGAATGAACTAGGCGTAAGTTTAGAAAATAGTGTGTGATTGTAAATGGATATGTGGCAACAATGGGAGATGGGAATAATGGACACTTGGAAAGGTCGTGTGTTTCTATGCATGCATGCACGTGCGTGTAGGGTGCCCTTTTTTTAACTTGAGCCCCTGCCCCCCAAAATGTCTGTGCACGGCCCTGGTAACAACTAACGTCGCCAATGCTAATTTCTGTGTGACTGAAGCACTTTCCATTATTATATTTTACACTGAAACTAAGTAATACATTCCTAGTAAAACAGTACTTCTGAATTTTCTAACATAAAATGATCCTATAGACTTATGAGATTAAAATGGTTTTAAGAAGCTATTTTATAGAAATTTAGTTTGGTCTTATTTCATAGGAATTGCATTTGGAACCAATCCAGTAAGAATTTCTGCTAGAATTCACTAAACAGGAGTTTTATATGGTCAATGTGGTTTGAAATGATGATTAGAAAATCCTATTTGAAATGTATGTAACAAAATTCTCTCCAGAGCAACAAAATATATTTTATTTGAAGCTCTTGCGCAATATAATTTCACTCTTTTTCTCTTTCTTTGCATAGATGATAACGAGAGTAACGCCTGTTCTCTACGTAGCACAGCTATTCAACTGAACACTGCACACAAGAAGGCTGTCCTGACGTCTCAACATCACTAACAGATA
Source organism: Umbra pygmaea (assembly GCA_016801145.1). NCBI lineage: Eukaryota > Metazoa > Chordata > Actinopteri > Esociformes > Umbridae > Umbra > Umbra pygmaea. The sequence continues at coordinate 672 of JACXGM010025206.1, read as the reverse complement.
TGCTAGCATCAATTATGAATGAGCCTACAGTAGTCATCAAGAAAATTTAAGAAAATGCAGACGTACAGTTCTCTAGGCATGTAGCTGTATTCATTTTCAATAAGAAATAAAATTGCCAGGTGAATATCTACCACCAATAGGTGGTTGTTGTTATTGTCTACTGTTTATTGTTGAGTACCCAAGCTGTTTATAATGAAGGCCTACTGATATACTTAAGCAGTAATGCACAACTAGGTGTAGTATATGGAAAACGTACCACAGCCAGGGGATACAGACCTTATCCCTGGCCTGTATGGTATATTCTGTAAACACTCAGATATTCCATATTTTTATTATAAGGCCTTTCTCACATTATGAGGTACTGTGATTAGATGGTTGAGCAAATAAATGTATGTTTTAAATGTAAAAAACAAATGTTAAATAAGTGAAAGGGTTGTAAATATGTCCTGATGGCACTGTATTTACTGTCTAAAATACAGGGCTAGATTTATCAAGCCGTTTGCGCCTGTTTTCAGGCGCTAATTGGTCGCAAAGACGGACGTAACCAATGCGGGCTATTTACTAACCAGGCGCACTTGGGTAAAATCGCAGATTGCGTGCCACATGAGCGACAAGAGACAAGTTGCGCTTTCAATATGCGTTCGTGGGAGGGTCATGGAGAAAGTGGGAGTT
>JACXGM010025205.1:0-15408 GCA_016801145.1 Umbra pygmaea | reverse complement strand
ATATACAATAGGACAACACCAGAGCTGTTCTAATAAATATACAATAGGACAACACCAGAGCTGTTCTAATAAATATACAATAGGACAACACCAGAGCTGTTCTAATAAATATACAATAGGACAACACCAGAGCTGTTCTAATAAATATACAATAGGACAACACCAGAGCTGTTCTAATAAATATACAATAGGACAACACTAGAGCTTTGGATGTCCTTTTCTTTATTATGATAATTTTTTTTCCATTTTTGTCTGTTTATTAAACGTTGAAAACATCACAGCCTTAATTGAAATCATCTGTGTGCCAGGGAGCTGTGCCAAAGGGCAATGCCACCAAGGAGTACATCGAGAGCCTGCAGCTGAAGCCTGGACAGGTGGTGTACAAGTGTCCCAAGTGCTGTAGCATCAAGCCTGACCGGGCGCACCACTGCAGGTACAGTGAGCACGACTCACGTTTAGTATTGATTTTGCAGATACCTGTTTTTAGGTACCGTTTTTAGGCGTCTTTTTTAGGTAAAGTTTTTAGTTTTTTTTTTAGGTAACGTCTTAGGCGTCTTTTTTAGGTAACGTTTTTAGGTACGTTTTTTAGGTAACGTTTTTAGGTATTGTTTTTAGGCATCTTTTAGGTAACATTTATAGGCGTCTTTTTAGGTAGCGTTTTTAGGCGTCTTTTGTAGGTATAGTTTTTATGTATTTTTTAGATAATGTTAACATTACTCGTCGAGATTATGATCTGTTGATTTATCACAAATACTTTAATTTAATGCACTTGGCTGTTAGTTGGAGTGTCTGCTAAATTACTGAAATGTATATGAAATATGTATATTGTATGAGTGATATACAGTCTCATATTCCACGTCTGTCAGCAAATCAGCATTTAAGCTTGAATCAACTGTCCAACTAGGATGCCCTGGGATTTAAAACGGAGCATGTCTCAAAGTCACTGTTCAGCAGACTCCTCTACACCTGCACAGTGAAGTTCCTGTCTGGATTAATTTCCCTCATAGCTCTCTAATACAGCTGGAATACATGTTTAGTGAGTGACTTTGTGTATGGAGTCTAAACCTAGTGAGGTACACGGAGGAACCCTCTGTTAGAGTTGTTACAATCTGCTCCTCGTGTGGGGATGGGATGTCAAAATGACCAGGACACCCTGCGGTCAGCAAAAAATGGGGTCGTAGGTGCAAGCAAGGACACTGAAACAGCAGTAAACCGATTTAACGAGGGCTTTTTTTATAGCCACTGTAAAATGGAGGGAGATGAGAACTGGACCAAAACAAACACCCCACCCCCTAACCTATCTCCCAAACACAAACACTAAATTATACTGGCACACGGTCAAAACACCCTAACCAATTTTAGAGTCGGTGGTCCGCCCAGATGTAACTAGTGTGCTTCAACAAGGGAGTTACCTTACCACTACCCTACATGAGAGCCAATCATGTACACTCCAGAGCGGCTCTAAGCTACTCCTCCCTCCCTGTAAACAAAGGGATTAATGAAAAATACAAGTAGACAATAAACACAATACTGAAGACAACAAACACTATCACTCTAATTAGGCCTATAAATCATACTAACAATAAAACACAGCTCTCACTCCAATTCAAAACACTAACACTAATTAACTATTCACAAACTGCACACAACTATCAAAACCTAACCGACCAGAGCTTAAGCAGTCGAGAGAGAGAGTGAGTGAAGGAAACGGGCTCAGATATACAACTGAAGGATGAAGGGATTGGCCGATGATCAACAGGAACCGGCTGGACATGATAACGGGAGGGAGGAGTTTGTGATAATTAGTTCCACCTGCACAAGAACAGACACACACAGAACACTAAACAAGACCAGGGACAACAGAATGCTAGTGCAGTACTTTTAGAGAAATCAGCTATTTTTAAATGTGTGTTCTTCTCCATGCTAGTGTGTGCAAACGCTGCATACGAAAGATGGACCACCACTGTCCCTGGGTTAATAACTGTGTAGGAGAAAATAACCAGAAATATTTTGTTCTCTTCACGGTAAGTGACATAACACACAATCACTGCAGAGCTTATTACAAAGATCATCTGTCCAAAACATGTTTTAAAAATAGTGTAAAGTGTTAATGAATGAATTGATTTCAATGCTGGCTTACGTTGTCATTGTTGTCCAGATGTACATTGCTCTCATCTCGCTCCACTCTCTGGTGATGGTGGTGTTCCACTTCCTGTACTGCTTTGAAGATGATTGGACAAGTAAGTGGCTTCAGCATTTGGTCCTACTAGAGATCTGGCAACACAATGGTCTTTGTCAGGTCCTCTTAATCTAATGATGGTCTCTGGTTCTGCAGTGCAGTTCACGAATAAGACACTGACATAATTTATGGGAGCTCATTTATCAAACATACAAAGTGTAATGAACATTTGCTTAAAAATGTTCTCAAATCTATGCACAGCCATGACCACGCGTAGGAACAATACCACTTTTTTGTATTTCATTATTCGTACGCACATTCTTAAAGGTACACGCTATGTCTTTAAATAGGGTTATTCAACGTCTCCACTAGATGTAGATAGGTGGGCAAACGTATTTTTGTCTCAGTGCCTGCATCGTCTTAGTCCGGCAGCGCAATTGTTAGCTTAGCGTAGTGAATGAAATCCTATGGATCCAGTTAGCATGTCATGAGTAAATGTGACCCAACAACTACAAAACCAAAAACTAATTACTTCTTGTGGCCTGTGTATTCACAACGAGTACAAATAGCAATGCAGATTAATACTAGGTGATTTCCTAGGCAGATATTGGGACTATATTGGGGTGAAGCACAGTACTCTACTGTGCTAGAATACAGGACCAAAATAACAAAAAATTATCACTGTCCAATGAATTATGGTGCTCACTGTATCTTCTCAAGTGTAAGGTTGTTTCAGGTTCGGCAATACCACCTAAGAACAGGTTGGGGTTGCTACTATATTCTTATCAAGAAAATTCCCAAAGTACACTGGATTCTGGTTAAGTTCTTTCCTTTTGTTCAATACTGTGTATTAATGTGAAGTTGTTAAAACCCTGGAGCACAAAGACAGCATGGAGGGACTTCTTTAGCAGTACTGGGATCAGTTTTAATCAGCAGCCCCATAATGTGATTGATGTAAGAATGTACATCTCCAGAATGGCCGCCAAAGGAGCCTTGTTTAGCTTCTCCTGTTTCTATTGTTTGAGGTGGCTGAATGAATACCCAGTTGACAGAACACCGGTGTTTCTTAGGGCGTTGTCTTGTCTCAATCTCCTTAACGCATGGTGACTGACCTGGATCCAAAATCTAATCTGTCACCCAGTGGGTGATTTTGACCCAAACGCCACTGAGGAGCTTGAGAATTAAAAACCACAGGTTGTTATTCTGGGTATTTATGTGAAAGAAATGGTTGGGTGATGTCTGGAATAACACAGCTCTCCCTCCTACTGTCTTTAGGTTAATTTGATCATTGATCATCCCCTTTGGCTACGGGTCGGCAGTTTTAAAACTGTAGGACTTACAACAGGTTCCCTGATTGGCTGCAGTGATTCCTGATTGACATTTAGTGTTTCCTGCTTTCAGTAGGAGTCAATTTCAAATATAATTAGTTTTTATCCCTGTGACGCTGTTACCACGCGATTGCTGTCAATCATTGTGAGTGGGATGGTAACGCGCACACACACACACCTTGGCCCAGGTAAATGCTGCTGTGACCTTGTTGCCACTTTCTTCCTGTGTAAATGTCTTCCCCTCTTCATCTTCCCCTTGAACTACAACTCCCAGAGTGCAGTTCGTTCTCCCCTCCAGCGACAGTCATCCTGCTAATCCTGCTGTGTTTTGAGGCCCTCCTCTTCCTCATCTTCACCTCCGTCATGTTTGGGACTCAGGTCCATTCCATCTGTACCGATGAGACGGTAAGTTGTGGAGTCCCACGTCACCATGCGGCCTGCTTCTCCACCTGTCCCTCAGACCTGGTACAAAGTCCCATACCTAAACGTGTGTACCTCGACAGATGGGCAGGGGGGAAATGACATGCTGGCGCTGTTGGCGTTGGACAAAGGCCCGTGTTCAAATCTAAATCACATGTACTTGAAGCATCTTACGTATGTATTTGAGCCAGGTCTGAGGTGCATCTTATGTACGACCTATCAACTTTAACCTCTCTAATGTAGCTTAATGTTGAGATTTGACATAAGTAGATGGCCTTACAGTTTCAGTAGAAGCCTGTGCTTCTATTTATTTCCTACTGTCTCTAAATCTCTAATGCTGTCATGTCTGAACTAACTTCGCTTTTCTGCTCCAGCATCTTTTTGTCTGCAACTTCAGGACTGCGGCTGTAGTTAGTGCTAGCTGGTTTCTCTCAGGAAACTGTAGATGAATTTAACAGGGCTGACTTCTCTCTCATGAAGCCTGAGAGGTAGTGACCATGCCACATTGGCTCCTACCCCACGTGGACTGTCAGGGAAGTAGCTTGTGATTGGGTCACAGCACTGAAGTTTGGTTATCTCTCGTTTTCAGGGCATAGAACAGTTGAAAAAGGAGGAGAGAAGATGGGCTAAAAAAACTAAGTGGATGAACATGAAGGCCGTATTCGGACACCCCTTCTCTATATTATGGTTTATCCCGTTGACCCAGCCTGGCAGGGCTCATGGGAAGGCGGAATCCTACCAGTATGTGGTGTGATCTTAGCCAGCCAATCAGAACTCTGAGACAGAGGTGTGTTAGCACCTGTACATCCCCACTCACCTCTGACACACCTTTACAATGCTGAACGTCATTGTAACCGCTCTAACAACTCATCAATTATCATTTTTACATTGCCAAATTGTATTATTTTGATGTTGCTTGGGAACAAATGTAGAGTTGCAGAGAAAAAGGTCTATTCTAATACTGCAAAATTGTAAATGCAAAACAATATGCCTGTTTTACTATTGTATGTTGTGTATTTTTTTTCTGAAGCCCTTCGATTTATGTTTACCAAGTCACTTTATCCTTTTCACTCCCGTCTTTCTCTTGTGGGAATCCTACATTCCTCAAAACAAATGTTCACTTACTGTTAGTTAATGTGTCAGGATTGGGTGATTTAAGTGGGTCTGTGATAGGCTCTCATGACCTACAAGTGAATGTTTTCCTGATTTTTCTCGGATGCACGACTAACCAAATCCAAGGAACAATGAGGCAGGAATACATGCAGGAATTATAAAACTTTCATTTCAAGGTTAAGTTAAACATCTGCCCATTTAGATGTTGACAAAGAGGCATGTGATTGACAGCTCCATGGTAGTGGTTATAGCATTACATACTAGACACTTATCCCTGTGGCATCTTTTCCATCTTTAGATCTATAGCTGCAGTTTTCCTCTTTCACTTGGCCTATAGCTACAGTTGCCTGTTGAAAGTCCTTTAAATTTTCTTAAGAGTTAAACCTGCACTATGTAACTTTTCTGAAAACTACAAAAAATTCAAATCTGGGTTTTAGGATTATTAGTAAACGTTAGGAACTACCATATTGGATCCAGTCGTTGAAAACAACTTAAGTAATATAGACAATATCTTCATGTTTTTCTGGTGATTTGCCCCACTTTTTTCTCCCAATTGGTCTCGTCCTATTCCCACTCACCCTGCCTTCTCGGCAGCTCCGCAACTCCTTGGACAGATGCAGGATGGTGAAGGGCGCTCACATTGTTCTGAGAAGTCATAGTCAGTCTCGAACCACTGACAATCATGAGGTAGCTTGTCCTGCGAGGAAATAACTTAGCCCACTACGCCACGCAGATCACCCAGAATCAATATTTAACAATCTCTAACTAGCAAGCAATGCATATTATGGACAAATTAATAATGGGTATTTTCTGAAATTGATAATATTGTTCCTGTGTTGAATACAAACGTATACAAAATTTGTTCTAAAATGTATGTAAAATTTCCCCCCAGACAAATGAATGGGAAGTTACATAGTACACTTTTAAACACTATTTTCTTGGGCTTAGATCAAGTTAAACCATTATGCTGCTTACCTCAACCAACATGATGTATTGTACAAAATTGTGTGGTAACTCTTCAATCCTGTTTTCTATGTATTCAGAGTCTTTCTCAATCACTGACTCAATGCCCTTAAAGTGTTATTCAGTAACTTTTATGTTGGAATTATACTTAATTTTGAGTTTTTCAGGAGTTGTGGAAACTACTTTACATGTGACATGTGTTTCACAACAAAAAAGCTTTAGTAATAATTGCAACATTTTAAATGTTTTGTGCAGGAAAATAAAAGGAATCATTGTAAATCCTTTAATAACGAACCGATCTGATTATGCAGTAGCAGTATTTATCTAATTTGGTAATATAAAATTTGTAATTAAGGCCCTTCTTCATCAGAACAATTTCCAGGCAATCGATGTCAAGACGTGTGTTCCAAAGCACATCAGATAGCGTTTGCTGTACAAGAATAGGGACAACCTGTCGTAACTATGTACTTTTCCTCATTTGTACAAGTTCACTACATCGTGATAATTTGATTCCTGAAAATAACATCTTTACATAGGGTTCTTAGGCACATTAAACGAGAGGTAGAGTGAAAATATATTTTAAATGGAGAGTCTCTTTTCGGTTCTGGACTAGTTTTTCAGCTGCAATTCAACTAGCCCTGCAAGTGCGGTATTTCCAAAGTAGTTACTTTTCCATGGATCAAATAATACTACCAACAGTCTTTTTGAGAGCTGGGGAACTGGGATAAATACTGTAAATAGACAGTTTGTAAACATTGCTATGACTGGTTTAAATTGGTCCCTGCCTTAAAGGAGAATTCCGGGCGATTTCAACATGTAGCTGTGTTGTTAGGAGCTTTGGAGTACTGTCAGTACTCAGTAGCGAGACAAACCCGGAACAATCTGTGTTGCCTACACCGTGTTATCATCTTGCTCCAGTTTACACCTGTTACGCTGAAACGGGGCAAGTTTTAAAACATGCTTTTAGCCTCTTAACATGTTTGAAATGTCATTACAAGTGCATAGCCATGTGCAGTGATTCTTTCAGAGTGAACACAGCAAATCTGACCGCAGTAGATGTGAGAGAAATGTAAACAAGTTGTGATAAATCAGCCAGTGCACATACCTCTGTTTTTTTCCAGGGAAGTCCACTCTAGTCAATTGTCAAACTGATACAATCCAATATTCCAGAGCATATTTTTTCCACAAAAAAAAGATTTGCCTTGGTCATGTCCATAGACAACTGTATGTAGCTACATTGATCTGCCGTACATAACCTGACACCACAACTGCCTTCACAGCTCAAGAGTTATCGTGCATGCGCATAGGTAACTAAGCACCAGTGGAGACTCACTGCAAAATATGAGAGGACCTGGATTAGCGTACAGATGGAGTTTGGAGTTAGATCAGAAGGACGTTGAGAAAATGGTTCGAGTTTGTGCCTTTCCGAATTGTGTGAACCAAATGAAGAGATATTTGTGCTTGAGCTTTCCTCATCTACCCCTCTGCAACCGGGAGATTTTACAGTTGTGGCTGGTTGCACTTCAGCAAACTCCCTCGTGAACTATGGACATAACCACAGCAAATAGTTTTTTGTGGAAAGAATACTTTTTGGAATATTGGATTGTATGAGTTTGACAATCAACTAGTGTGGACCTCACCGGTAAAAAACAGAGGTATGTGCACTGGCTGAGTTATTTATTTCACATCTACTGCGGTCAGATTTGCTGTGTTCAATCTTAAGGAATCACTGCACATGGCTATGCACTTGTAATTACCTTTTGAGTATGTTAAGAGGCTAAAAGCATGTTTTAAAACTTGCCCCATTTCAGCGTAACGGGTGCAAACTGGAGCAGGAGGATCAGACGGTGTAGGCAACACAGATTGAGTTTGTCTCACTACTGAGTACTGCAGCAAGGCAATTTTCATAAGAACACAGCTACGTGTTGAAATCGCCGGTAATTCTCCTTTTAATCTCTGTCCAGGGCAACCATCTAGATGTCAACAAGGGAATTCCAGTGATCTTTTGTGTACTGTAACTTGCCTCCTTGTTTAATTTGGATGGGTGGTAGAGATGTCGTGTGGGACTGTCACTTCTGCGTGCATCTGAAATGGCTACTGATTATCTTTAAGGGCCCTGGTCAAAATTAGTGCACTACATAGGGAGTAAAGTTGCCATTTGGGATGCATTCTGATGTTGCTGTTTTCAACAGAGTGAAGCTTTAACATGTTTTGATTTTTTTACTGACATTGTACTGATATATTTTTTTTACTCTAGTGCAGAGAAAGAATAAAATACCCATTTGTTATCAGACGCTGTTATTTTTTCTAACATACTGTTATATCCTGTCATTGTTTGGATGCATTCGCCTTCATTCTTTTTGGTTAATTGGTAACTGGACGTGAATGTGTCAGTTACTATTCCTACTGAAGCTTTTAACTGTCTTTCTGAGTCGTGTCAGATTTCTGCTCTCTGCATGGTTTGGGATGGAGGTAAGCTCATGACAGAATGACACTAAACTTGACTAGGTTGTGCTGCATACACTTCACCTAACGTTACCTTGGGATGTAAGTGCTCCCTGGATAACCAAGCATGATGCATGTATTTTGGTCACTTTTGTTGTGTGTTGTCAGTCAAGCCATGTTGTGTTTTGAAAACTGTGAAGCATGTGCATCTTTATTGACAGACGATGCCTGGAGCCAACTGTCTTTATTCTTCACCAAAACCTTAACAGACATCACTGTCAGTGGCTGTGCCTTCTCGTGATACCTGGCCTGGTTTTCCACAACTGCATGTAGCTTATTAGAATGGTGAGAATGCTCCAGTCTACAGCAGTATGTTCTGTGTTCTAGGGCATAGAACGCCTGAAGGGGGAACCGGCACGCTGGGAAAAGACTCCGTGCTGGGAGGCCATGAAGTCTGCATTCGGTGGGCCCTGTTCCCCATCTTGGTTTAGTCCTTTTTCAGACCTGAGCTGTAAGAGGGACCCGAACGCCCACGTCATCCTGCCACAAGGGGAGATCATTGAGGAGGATGTTATCGAAATACCTCTGGTCTAGTGTTACCGATGTCTGTCTGGACCAAAGCCTTAGTTGCACCAAATTACCTGAAAATGACCATGCAAAAAACAGGCTTATGCCCCCGGTGATGTGGAAAGAGGGGTGGAGCCACATATGCTAATTCACTAGTTGAGAGCATCTCTTACCAACACATCTGTTCTCTTCAGTGGTGTTGAAGAAAGAGCTCTAGAATAACCTGTTGACTATGCAGATACTGTATGATGCTGCCTTCGCCATACGAGTGCCTTATGGATGTCATGCTGTGGTTGTATAATGACATTTGTTTACCAATGAGGATTTTAACCTTTTCATGTCAGACAACTGAAATGTTATTGTGCTACCTTTTTAAGTGTAAAATTAAGGAGCCTTATTTAGACATTCCAATATTAATGTTAAATAACATTCAACTTACTTTCATTTCTTCATCATCGTTGTCTTATAACATGTTTCTGTTATTGTAAGTTGTTTTTGGTTTGTGTCTGGTAAATTACTAAAATGTGAAAAGGAAATGTACTATGTAAGCACATGTCTTCTTTTTTTTTACAGTGGTAATGAATTTCCTGAATGGTTGTTCTCAATGTTATCTTTTTGTACAGAACGATAAATACAGTGACTGCTGCTAGACCTGACATAACCCAGTGAATGCTCCGTATTATATGAAAATTGTTTTATTTACATTTTAAATAAAGGGATGTCGATTACATTGTCTGTTGAACTTTAGACATTTTCAAACTTTAGATTGTGTAGCTAATATCTTCATATAACAAATAGACAGGGAAGGATGAAGCAATATGGGGATTTTATTTATTTTAAATGAACCTTTCATAAAATGTCATTCAGTGTGACAAATCACCAAAATGAGGTTGAACAGATAAGTGTGACAACACAAATTACATTAAAGCCTCAACAGATCTCCCACTACAAAAAGTTACTTTGCAAAGTTCCTCTCATGGCCTCAAGCTCACTATGATAAGGCAACGTGTTCTCTCAGAAATCCGTGATACCTCCACGGATCCTTAACACCTAAGTCCGTGGCAGTTTCACGGAATCGCATGATGACGTAGCAGAGTGTAAATAGCTTAGATGGGGACGGTGGGCGGGCGTAAAAACAACATGCGACTCAACATACAAAAGAATGCGAGTTCGAATGCGGGCACTTTGCATGTATTTTGTTTTCTATTCCAGCGTGATGCAGACTGTTGCAAATATGCGTTTTTTTTTCTGACTTTCACCATGGTTACAAACAATTACGACATAATACATGTTACATGGAGTTAACAGCAAGGTTTCTGAGTGGTTAAGGTTAGAGTAATGGTTTGGGTAAGACTTAGAACTGCCACGGATTTTGGTCCCATTCTGTGAAACTGCCACAGGTTCTGAAGTTCAGACTCCGTGGCAGTTTTATGGAATTCTAAGAGATCTGATGATGTCAAGAGAGCTATTTTTAAATCAATTTGGCGGTAGAAAATATATTAGTCGCAGGGTTGCGGTTTTTTGGGCTATTTTTAAACACACAGCTGCAGCATTTTCCTTTACATAAATAAATGTAACCTAGGCTGTATGGTGTAGCCTGTGCCAGGTATGAGAGGAGCTTCTGCGTTGTGTGTATGAAAGAGAGGGAGAGTAGAGTAGTCAATGACAGTATATGAAATTAAGAGAATAGGGTAAAAAAAATCACATATGTACATTGTGAAAAAAGTATTGGAATTTTTTACTCCGTGGCAACGTAAAGAAATTGGGCTAATTTTAAGGCATTTTGGGCTGTTTTTGAGTAGTCATTGGGCTAGAATTTTATGTTTGACCTGGCAACCCTGCAGTGGCCCCTCTTAAACGTAGACGCCCTAATTTTTAATCTCAACAGTGGCTTGATGATTCCACCCGCCATCTCAGGCAGGTTTGTCAAAGAGCTGAGCGTAAGTGCCACCGGCACTGTTCCTACATGTTTCAAGCATGCGGTTGTCCTTTAGCCTATGCTAAAGAAACATAATCTGGATGCAAAATGTCCTAATAATTTCCGGCCTATTTCTAAACTGCCATTTATCTCAAAGGTTTGGAGAAGGTGGTGTTAACGCAGCTGCTTTCATACCTCAATTCAACAGAGATTTTAGAGCCATTTCAATCTGGGTTCAAAGCCCGTCACAGCACTGAGACAGCCCTGTTAAAGGTGACAAACAATCTGGGTTCAAAGCCCGTCACAGCACTGAGACAGCCCTGTTAAAGGTGACAAACGACCTGTTGCTCACCCTTGACTCAGGTGATAATGCCATTCTGGTCCTGTTGGATCTTAGTGCTGCATTTGATACTGTAGACCATGATAAACTACTAGAGCGTCTTGAACAGTGGGTTGGCATTAAGGGTACAGCTTTAAACTAGTTTCACTCCAACCTCCGCCAAAGATCATTTTCAGTATCTATAGGCCAGTACTCTTCATCCTCTTCCCCTGTGTCTTATGGTGTCCCCCAGGGATCCATTCTAGGTCCAGCACATGTTTGCCTTTACATGCTCCCCCTAGGTAACATCATCAGAAAATTCAATATTTCATTCCATTTCTACGCAGATGACTCCCAGGTGTACATCCCAATTAAATCCGGCAAGTCCTTGCAACCTCATTTATACTGTTTGAAAGAAATTAAAATCTGGATGGCTAACAATTTCCTTCAGTTAAATGATGTTAAAACTGTTATTGTCTTTGGCCCTTCAAAACTCAAAAAATCCATTCCTGTTAACCTTGGTCCCCTTGCCCCCTATGTTAAATCCCAAGCACGTAACTTGGGTGTTATTTTAGATTCCCATCTCAACCTGAACAAACAAATATCATCTGTTGTAAAGACCAGTTTTAATCAATTAAGAATAATTCCTAAACTCAAATCCGTTCTGTCTTCCAATGATCTGGAAAAAGTCATCCATGCTTTCATAACCTTCCGCTTAGACTATTGTAATTCCCTCTCTTTTGGTCTCCCTCTGACACTGGTGGCACGGCTTCAGATTATCCAAAATGCAGCAGCTACGCTGCTCACGAACACAAAAAAGCATGGACACATTACACCTGTCCTAGCCTTCTTTCACTGGCTTCCAGTCCAGTCTAGGATACAATTTAAAACATTGCTGATGGTTTTTAAAGCTCTTCACGCCCTGGCGCCCAGCTACAAAGCTGGTATCATTCATCCCCATGTAGCCCCCAGGTCTCTCAGATCCTCCAGCCAAGGTCTCCTCCATGTCCCACGGTCCCGGCTTAAGCAAAAAGGTTACAGAGCCTTTTTTGTTGCTGGCCCTCAGCTGGGGAACCAACTACCACCTGACATCAGAAATGCCGCTTCAATCACAATATTCAAAACCAGGCTAAAAACTCACCTATTTACATTGGCATTCCCTGTGTCCTACACTGTCTTACCCTGTCATGTCTGTAATTATGTGTCCTGTCTTTTAAATAAATTTTACCTACTTACTTGATAAATGGTATACATTTCCAATAAGGCATTTCTGGGGTTAGGGTTGCATGGCTATGATGGGATTCATAGTGCCTAAGAACATCTGTAGCCATGGTATTGGCTTTCAGCCAATCAGAATTCAAGATTTAAACCTGGTTTTTCAAAATGTATATTTATATTCTTTTGGACTATATGTTGAAAAATTACTAATATAAGCAACCAAATAAAGCTAATTCACCATACAAATTTCATATTTACACCGCCAGCTGGTCTAACATTATCAATCCCTGTGTTCTCTAAATCTGTACAAATCACACCTACACAAGTTCCATCTGAAAATTATTTTAATTGGTATAAATATTCACAGGGTTCACAGCCAGTAGTACGATTTAGTAAAACGTTGCGTTGTCCATAATAAAAAGAAAAACACTGCATAACAACATGTGACAAGAGCAGTCATTTATGTTGTTAAAATATGTTTCCAGTTTTTTTTATCAGAAACCAATCGTCATATATAGGAAATTTTTGCCATTAAAATAATTACATAAATTGATTGATCATAAAGAATAAAGAGAACATATTGCTTTACAACATTTAAAAAAGATGAAAACATTACTAACAAAGGTTTTTATTTCCATAAATTACATAATTATATAACCCCCCTATTTTAGTAGTGTGTTTAGTACCGTATTAATATAGGATTTCAGTACACATAGGTGTGCAAAAAGTATATTACATGTATGTGTCAAAACATACTGCATTATATTACATGTGTATTAAATTAATCAGACACACATATGAAAGAACATATGCACATACAGTACAACTCATCTGACATGCACATTTTGACACAAATTCAGAACTTCCTCTCTGAGCTATAATCCCACTGTTACTTATTTAAATCCTAAGGATTTTTTGTAACTTTTTTAATACTGTTTTATCATTTGTTGTTTCATAGAACAAAACTGAAAACAGCCAGCTGCTCTTAAACAAGAAATAATCTACAAGACGGAGAATAAACAAAGACAGTAATCCCAGGTTCTGTATCTTAATAAATCAATGTTCGGTTTTCTGGTTCTTGCCGTTTCATGAATTTCAGTGCCAATATTACGTAGCAAATTAAGATTTGTCAAACCAGCTCTTTAGGCTTAATTGTCTCAACTCGGTAAGACACTTTACGAGGTTAGTCAGGTGTTTGTAACAGTTACTGGGTTCGATCCCTGATAGGAGCCTAATCAGGTGCTTTGCTAATCATGCAGCGTGACATCATTTACACCTACTGAACACGAGCTGGATGGACAAGGTAACACATTCACAATGTAGACTTTAGGAAAGCATGTTAACGCTCAATCACTGTTTTGACTGAGCCATTAATATAAGAAAATAAACTACAGGAAGAAAAGCAGCTAACAAGTCTCATTTAAAAACCAAAAGCCTGTTGAGACTGCTTGGCTCTTAGCATGGTTTGGCTCTATTGCAAACTACTTTGGAATTGATTTATGAAGTGTTTTTAAATAGTCTGATCAGTTTTGAGTCAGGTCCTGAAAAAAAAGGTTGGTACAAATTGTACAGTAAAACAGCAATATGCAGTGATAAACCAAGTTGGATCCAATTTATACCAGTTTAATAGAATCATAGAAGACCCAGAAACGGCCGTGATACCATCGTGCATGTGTTCTAAAGCAATGACGACATAGGGATTCCTCTACCATTCCACTTTTACAAAAGTTAAAGGTTTTGTTTTACTTAACACAATATAGTGTATCATAAACAGTGCTTTAGCCATGTTTTAACTTGTTAGTAATGAGGTCAGATGACGTACCCCTCAAAGCCAAGAGATTTCATAGGGGTTACTCTGTCCCGGCGATCAAGCAGTCTTTTCACTCTTGTTCTGTCATAGTGCTCCTGGATTGTGACGCTACAATAGTTGCAGAAGGAAGACAACACTTTGTAGATGGATAGTCTTTACAGTTCCTGATATCAGGAATATTGTGATTACAGGCAAATTCTAGGTAACCATGCACACATTACTGGCATTCACTTTTTTATATGAAAATGAAGTCTTTGTCGGCCTCTTCGTTAGAGTCAGAGGACTTCCCCGGGGGCCTCGTGTCTCGATCCCTGTCAGCGTTGGGGGATATGGCCTTGGGTTTAGATCCGTTGTCCTCAGAGTTGTGGCGATGGGGACTCTGCCTCTTGCTAGGCTCTGACACAAGCCCTGGACGCACTGCCGACGACAACATGTGGTTATGAGTTTGAACAGCAGAGGGAGCCAACAGCCGTCTCATCCAAAAACCTCTCCCTCATCTACAGGTTTGTTGAAAATTTAGCAGAACACATCTGAACTAATGGAGTAGAAATATAATTGTGTTTGTATAAAAAACGGACTCCTTGCGACACAAGTCAATTTCTATTTTCTAAATAGAAGAAAGCTGTTTTCGTTCAGCCTGTACCACACAAACGTTCTTAAGCAATAAGGCACAAGCATTGAGGTTTCAAACACCTGGTTTTAATGTTCTTTATCTGATCCTCTTTACCTCGATCCCAGTTTGAGCAACGCCTATTTCTCCAAGTAATAAAAAACAAAACCTAAAACCACTGAATACTGCTGCTCCAAAAATGGGAAGAAACAGATTGTTACTATTTAATCTGTTCACAAGTATCTGCCCATAGGAGATGTTATATTTAGTTAGCTTAATAAGCAGACCACAGATTCAAGGGGTTATGAAAATGTATGATTAAATATTGATCCATACATGTAATCTTTTAATCTGTAGTCTCCTAACTGGTAGTAGTTTAGTGATTTCCTCAGCGACTCTGAGGGGGTCAGGCTGTCTGAACGTTACGCAACAGGAAACAGAGGAGGGGGTTGAACTCATTCTGTCAGTCATCATCCATGCTGTATCATTTCAACACACAGTATCTGTCAGTCATCATC
>JACXGM010025204.1:0-15409 GCA_016801145.1 Umbra pygmaea | reverse complement strand
GGTATTGCAGTAAGCAAGCAGTAAGCAAGCAGCAACTGAGGAGCCGTTCAAGGTATGTTGTTTAAAAAAATGTTTTTATACATCTTTGTCATGCTGACTTATACAGTTTGGGCCTGCATGTTTTGTGTTCCTTTTGTACAGATGATGTGGGTTGGTGTGCTACACCATGTACATTACAAAATGAGCATTCATGGATAACTGGCTTTTGTGAGCACTAGCCCCTTGAAGAGGGCATTAAGGATAGGCCCTGGATCATCCAAGGTAATTTCAAACAATGCAAATGCAGGATTACGTGCCCTGTAAGGATGCAGTCATTTTTACTCACAAGGATGTGGTGTGATTACAGGTCCAGCAGCTCACCAGGCACTAACTGCCATCATGCTGGACAAAAGGTGGTTGACCCAGATAAAGAATTTCATCTACATCTACAGTCAATCACATTTGCCATATTTTAGCACTCAAGCATTTTTGTCTTGTCTTATTTTTACAAGAGCAGAATGGAAATAGATTGTGGTGAGGAGTTCTTATTGTCTATATTTCCTGGAAAGCTTCCAGAACCACTTATTATTGTATGCAGCATAGCGCATGTAATATACTCTCTCTGTCTACAAGACCCAGGACTTTGCTTGAAGCAATCGACTACAACAAACACAACGAATGACTGCCAGCACGCAATCTGTAGGGACCCAAGATGGAAGTTGTTACAGTTATATTTTTGTATAGTGAACACCTTGTTTTTGTTGACAAGCTTTTTGAAAAAGTCTAATACTAATGGATCTTCCTTTATCTCCAGGTACCAACGGACAAAAGACTTGGGCTGTGTACACAGTGAAAGAGAATAAACTATACTCCTACATCCCAGACATTCAGAGGGCCATTCTGTCCAGAAGGCGGAGAAGTGGGACCGGGCTTCCCCGCAAGATTTCACTTAGGCCTGAGGACCCAAGACAGCTGGTTCTTATTGCTCCTGTACAACCACCACCCACATCCAAACTTGAATGAGCATATGTTGCACGAGGGAACATTGTTCCCAAAAATGTAATGCCCACTCTAATGTTCCTAGGAGGACCCTAGGAACATGCAACAGGACCATGTGGCCTGATGACTCCTTCCTGTCACCTTCCTGTGCCCGGCCCGCTGCTGTGTTGGATCCAATGTCACTGCGGTTGATGATCCCGTTTCCACCTGATGATGCCAGCTTTCATCTCCAGGCGGCTTCTCGGTCTTCCTTCGCAAGACCACCGAACTGTATTGATGCAACATAAAGACTATGGTCACAGTCCACCCATCATATCTTAATTACTGGACAATAATTGAACACTGATAAACAAAGTGACCTTATTACAATGGGCTGTGTACCTTCAGATCCTCCACCCGGTACAGCCAGAAGAGGACTGGCCACCCACTGAGTCTGTCCTCTCTCTAGGTTTCTTCCCAGGTCCCTCCTACTAGGGAGTTTTTCCTAGCCACTGTTCATCACTTGTGTTGCTTGCTTTTGGGGGTCTCGGGCCGGGTGTCTGTCAAAGCACTTTGTGACAACTGCTGTTGTAAAAAGGGCTTTATAAATAATTTGATTGAAAGACTGACTGAACTGCTGCCGATCTTCTATACCACAGGTGTCAAACCGGTTCCACGGAAGGCCGAGTGTATGCTGGTTTTTGGTCTTTCCTTTCAATTAGAGCCCAATTAAGACTTAGACTGCCAGGTGAGGCGAGATCCTAACCAATTAGTGACATTAAATCATTCAGGTACAAGGTAAAAGCGAAAACCTGCAGACACTAGGCCCTTTGTGGATCTGGTTTGACACCCCTGTTCTATACAGATAATTGTAGACAAAAATATAATGTCATGCAGCACTGGCACTGAGATGGTTAATGCCTACTCTTTTTCATTGTCTGTGTTCATGCAAAAGTTTCATTGGATATGTATCAGAGGCAGAATTGAGGGTATCTGAAGTATTGCTTGTCTGGTAACAAACTACCCTTCATTTCAGCTGTGCGCCGCTCCTGCGGCTCCTTCAGCCGCCTCTGGTAACCAAAACTCAGTATTTGCGCCAATCGCCTCGGCAGCAAACTCAGACGAGGCAGTTGAAGTTGAGAACTGCAATATCATACAATGAACCGTTATCAAACAGACGTTTCAAGCCAATCGTAATGAACAAATCAATTATACACCTACCCTACTACATGTATTGGTGTGACACTAATCGTTTGGGTTGTTCATCTACCAAAAGTAAAACTAATTCTAATCCCATTAAACATAAACAAATGCAATTTCAATACTGCCTAATCTAGTCTACAATTGATGTAGGCTAAAATAAATAAAACAAACTCAAGTACTTCTTAGTCTCTTGTTTTTCAACCATAAATTTACGGATTACGTTTGATAACAGTACACTATCTCAAAATGTTTATGCCTTGTATCATACATTACATACCTCAGTGGACATGGCTCCTTGCGTTCACCAGCTTCTTTGAAAACAAATGTACACGACCGGGGGGGGAGGGGGGTCGCCAAAATGTTTTTACGACAGTGTTGCCATATATCTATTCCGAAGCTGTAGGGGGAGCTCTAAGGAGAAATCTGCGAGCAAAAAGCGTGAAAACTGCGAAGAAATGGCCCTGCATAGCTCCGTTTTAAGTAATATTATGTATTTCGGTGTTACCGACATAAGAATGTTACTTAAATGCAACATAATGCAGTTATGTGGGACCGGTTGACATAACACAGTTACGTTAGTCCAACATGTAATTTTTTTGAGTGAAGAGGGGTCAGCTCTGGTGTCCCCTTTCCCCCAGCTGTGGCAGACACACTTTGGCGATGAAGCGCTAGACTCTTCTTGGCATCGACTTTGATGTCTGATCACTTTTTTTTATTTCGACCACGGTCTGAGTTTCTGAAGCTGGGGCATTCACAGCGCCTGCAACTTTTTGACACTCCAATGCCTTTGTGGCATTAGTAATTGCCACACTGTGCCCTCCAAACAATATTTTCCTCCTCTTTTCCACCTCGCCAACAATTATTTCTACTTCACATTGAGAGAAGTTTCTTTTCTTGGTTTTCCTCTCTCTGTTCGCCATGATTTCTCAATCAATGAATATTAATTTCGGGGCGTTTCACTGACTATTTATGGGCAATTATAGGCGTGACATGCAGCCGCAAAAGCTGCGCCAAATTTAGAGTTGATTGTGATTTATAAAGGGAAAACAGCGTAGGACGTGCGTGCGCATGGTTTTATAAATCTGAATATTTCTTTGCATACGCAGGTCCTATATTTTGTCTGTACACCACTTCTGATACAAATCCACTGCAAAGTTTTATAAATGAGGCCCCAGATCCAGCAGGAGGTCGCATGTAACCCCAATTTTATTCTCCTTACATTGGCTTCCGATCAAGTTTAGGATCAGTATATAAAGTCCTGGGGCCTCATGTATAAACGTTGCGTATGCACGAAAAGCTTGCGTACGCTGGATTTCACGCACACGGTGTATTGTATAAAAATTTACTTGATGTAAGAATGTGCGGGCCGTCACGGAAACTTTTGAGCAGACGTGGGAATGTGCGGGCCGTACGCAAAGTCTTTTTTGGCTCTGTAACGTGGCAAATTCTAACTGATTACCTAATTACCTCGGCCAATAAAGTTGGATGATTCACATTAAAATGCCAAAACCCAAATGCGAAATGCTATTAACTGTTTAATTCGCCACCATTCTTCTTCTTCTTCTAACTTGGCGTCTATGGCAGCCCATAGAACCGCTTGCGGGAAAGTTATGAAATTTGGCACACAGATAGACAGTTTGAAATTTCACCTGAGCAAATTTGGAGTCTCTAACTACCTCTCACTAGCTCCACCAACTGTCCAAAGTTTCGCTTATGTTTATACTAAAAACTTTTGAACCGTGAGAGCTAGAGTAAATTGTTCTTTATCTGATTCCCGAGCTCAAGACGATTCCATTGCACCCTATGCCATCATTCTCCGCCATGATTGTTTTCCCACCATTTTGAAAACCTACTTTTTCGAACTCCTCCTAGACCGTTTCTCCGATTTTCACAAAATTTGAATGAGATCATCTTCAGACCATGCCGACAAAAAGTTATTAGAAGCTTTTTAATAAACCCAACAGTTATCGAATAACACGCAAACAACTTTTACGTAGCGATGGCAAAAACAGATGTATGTCTATATCTTCGCAACGCTGTATCGTATTCAGACCAAACTTGGTACATATCATCACAACCATAACCTGAGTCTACATGCTAAGTTTCGGAGCAGCGCCACCTGCTGGTCCAGAGATATGAAAAACAGGGTTTATTTACTTACAACTTCTCAATGGTTTGTCCTAAAATCATGAAAGTGGTCTTGTTAGATCCAGGGCATCATGCCGAGTCGACTGATATCCAATTTTAACACGTCGGCCATTTTGAATTATGTAATAAAATGCTGTATTTTCCGAAAGCATGAACATATCGTTACGAAACTTGGCATGGGTCATTAATACGATGCCCTGAAGGAGCCTGATAAGTTTTGACCAGCGCCAGACCAGCGCCACCTAGTGGTCAAAGGAATTGTTCAAATGTTTATTACTGCGTGTCATTGATACTAATAATTTTTTAACCATACGGGCTTGAAACAAAAAAAAAAATCCTCTGATTCCCTAGCTCAAGATGATTCTATTGCACCCTATGACATCATTTTCCGCCATGATTGTTTTTCCACCATTTTGAATTTTCCAAAAAACCTACTTTTTCGAACTCCTCCTAGGCCGTTTCTCCGATTTTCACAAAATTTTAATGAGATCATCTTCAGACCATGCCGACAAAAAGTTATTAGAAGCTTTTTAATAAACCCCACAGTTATCGAATAACACGCAAACAATTTTTACGTAGTGATGGCGAAAACAGATGTATGGCTATATCTTCGCAACGCTTTATCGTATTCAGACCAAACTTGGTACATATCATCACAACCATAACCTGAGTCTACATGCTACGTTTCTGAGCAGCGCCACCTGCTGGTCCAGAGATATGAAAAACAGGCTATTTTTGCTTATTGTTTCTCAATGGTTTGTCCTAAAATCATGAAAGTGGTCTTGTTAGATTCAGGGCATCATGCTGAGTCGATTGATATCCAATTTTAACGTGTCAACCATTTTAGTTGTTGGCCATTTTGTAATATGTACTAAAATGCAATATTTTCCAAACGCATGAACGTATCGTTACAAAACTTGTTATGGGTCATCAGTACGATGCCCTGGATGAGCATGATTAGTTTTGACCAGCGCCAGACCAGCGCCACCTAGGGGTCAAATTAATTGTTCTAATGATTATTACTGGGTGTCATTGATACTAAATTTTTTTTAACCATAAGTGCTAGAGACAAAATAATTGTATGAAGTCATTTTCTGCCATGATAGCTATCCTGTCATTTTGAATTATCTGAAAAACATACTTTTTCTAACTCCTCCTAGGCCGTTTATCCAATTTTCATGAAAATTAAAACAGATCACCTTTAGACCATGCTGACAAAATGTTTTTCAAATCTTTTTTATAAACCCACCATTTTCGAATAACACGCGAACAAATTTCACATAGTGCTTGCGAAAACTTCATGCTACAGTTGGTCTGCCACTCCTAGCCATGTTGGCATGTCGTATCCTCTTTTTGCACTTGGCCCCGCAAATGGCTACTTGCAGCTATATTTATTATTATTATTTTTCTTGTACCATTGGTGTCAATGGCAGCCCCTAGACCACCAACATAAAAGATCTGAAATTTGGCATGATAAAACTACAGCACATTATTAATGACTACACCAAACATGGGCCACTTTAGACCATAGGTGGCGCTATAGGACACGCCCTAATTTTCCAATTTTCAAAGGGATGCCCTTTGCGACCCATTTGTCCCAATATTCTGAAATTCATTCCATATGCCTTATTTGTCATGAAGATCAAAAAAGCCTCAAGAACCTATAATGGCCGCCTTTTGGATTTCTCTATACAATAAAGATTTAGGAAACACATTTTTTCACTACTCCTCCTACAAATTTTGTCCAATCTTCTCCAGAATGGGCAAGCATCATCATCAGAGCAAGCCTCACAAAAGTTACCTATTGTAGTTTTGATTTTCAAAACCGTTTGCCCTGTACAGCCAATCATAATCTGCAGCAACGCCACCAAACAGGAATTTGGGTCATGTCTCTGTAAATCTTTAAGATATCAACACCAAACTTGGTATGTCACGAGGAAGACACTTGCACATTTAAAATGTCATGGCATTTCTACCCCATAGGTCCAAAATGGGGGCATATTGTGGCTCATGGGGCACAATATAGTCTATAGACCCCATAATGTCTATAGCATAGATTTTTCTTTACACTGACAATTTAGGAAGGTTTTTATATTTTTACATGGTTCGCCATGTTATGGAGGAATCCCCCATTGCTGCTTGCAGCTTTTTTTTATTATTATTATTATTAATATTTGATTTGATCATTTATTTTTATGTTGCCAATTTTTTCATTTCAGGATGCTGTATAATATAAAAAATAAGATTTTATTTAGGATTCATATCTTTGTAGAGTTTGTAGAATATGATATGTAGGCAGAACAGCTCTGTAGCATAACAATAATGTAAAACAGTATTTTGACTGATTTCTATAACAAACTAACCTCTGCTGCAGAGAAACCAAATTGCTATAGTTTCCAGTTCAACAACCCAGTACCATGTTGAGATACATTGATGGATGGGGATGATTGTTCCTGCTAGCATGTGCAATTGAAAAACAGCACAGGCAGATGTCAGCATTCACAAAGCAATTGTCAGCTCACCTTGCAAATGTTGGGTTCATGACGGAGGTAAAGTTAGTTTTATATTCAGAGATTCAACAGACATTCAACAGACATTCAGTGTTAATGTATTGTACCATTGAAAACTGCTATCGTTCTTCATTTAGGTGTTTTTATGAGTATACTTGCTAGTACAAATTTAAAAAATTGCTGATAAATCCCAAATATTTTTTTTAATTAAATGAAATGTTGTAAACGTTGTCCAGCTCTACTTCAAACAATATGCACCTGTAGCAACGTTTTTATAATCAATTTTGTAAAAGTTATTTTAACTAAATGTGTTTTTACAGAATTGAATGAATTCTTTTCAAATCCAATTTTATTTTGACATGGAATTCAAAGGTTGTAACAGTTGTCCAGCCATCTACAGAATAATTTGGGCCTGTACTGAAGTGTGTTGATACATTTTGAAAAAGTTATAATGAATGCACATTTTCACATTTTAAAAATTGCTGATAAATCCCACATTATGTTTGTCATTAAATCAAAAAAATGTAAAAGTTGTCCAGCTGTATTTTTAACAATATGCACCTGTACAAAAGTTTTTATCATGGATTTTGAAAAGGTTATTGCAATTAAATGTGTTTTAACTGAATTTAAAGATTGTTTTCCAAATCCAATTTTGTGTTGACATGGAATTCAAAGGTTGTAAATTATCTGCAGAATAATTTAGGCCTGTAATTGTCACTCCCATCCCAGTGAGGGCTGGCATGATTCTACAGTTACAAAAATACTTTGATTATTAGGTGGAAGTAATTACACATGGTAGTAGGACATACAATTAGCAAACTGATTAGCACAATTTGTTAATCATCTAAAAATTATTAATCTCAGACTTGTCTTCACTAAATGTCCCTTTAGTAATTGACCTATATTAATAACAAATGTATTCATAGTAAATTTAATGTGTTGAAGCAATATAGAATATGCTAGTGTGTTTTCTTTTATGTATTTGAATTTGGGAAAAAGTGGCTGGTAAAAAATCAAAGTGGCTGGTAAAATTCTGGCATCCACCAGCCACAGTGGCTGGTAGACAAAAAAGTTAATTTCCCACCATGCACATGAAACATCTTGCATTTACATTAAAAATAGTTAAAAAAAGTTAAATGCTGAGGCCCTTAATACCAGCATGCACATCGCATTAGTAAACTTTTTATTTTTTATTTTATATTATCTTTTGTTTAAATATGCAATGCATTTATTCTTCTGGAGTTTTGATTGGGGCAGCACCCTAGCGCCCTTAATTAACCAGCCGCTGCTGATTTAGAAAAGACAATTCGGATTCCGTGATGCCAGCATAATATAGTTCTAGAACCAGACCGGATTTTTAGCATGATATCTTGTTTTTTTTTGCCTGTTTTATTGTCCTGGCTCCAATAGACCCAAACATCCCATATGTAATGTAAATGTGTCGGGGGTGCCTAGTGTGCAATCAATGAAAATGTGTTCTTGTACATGTTCTTCAAATAAAATGAACCAAGTTCAATTAGTTTTAGGTAAAAAAATAATTAATTAACCTGAACACCACACAAAAGTAAAAAGAGGGCTTTTATGATATAGCAGGTAGACAATAACTTATGTTGACTTTATTGTTTATTGTTGTAAATTAAATGATCAGTGCCTGAGATTGCACCCATATATTTTTCATATTTCTCTAAAATTATGTTTTTTTCCTCTTGAGTGAAATGTGCAGCACTGGTAGACTTGTCCATGTCTGCAATTGGTCATATGTTGCACACACACTGCCCCATTTATGTGAAAGCGCTAATCATACAGGATTGTGGGTGTTAGGCTTAGTGAAACCAGCTAAAGAAATTTAATCTTTGGCACATTCAACTTACTCGTAGTATAGGTTTCAGTTGGTACTTGATGGAGTCCATGATGCAATGTAACCTAACAAGATTTCCAGGGCCTTTGGTAAGAAAAATGCACACAACATCAATGATTCACCACCAGAGATGCCAAAGGTTAGTGTAATAGATTACATTTCTGGGTTGGGCTGAATTCACAACTTTTTGGGAAGTTCCTCAGTGAGACCCTATTGACCAGGTAAAAGAAGTTCCCATAAATTGTGAACTCAGCCCAAGCCAGAAAATTAATCTAGTACACGAAATTGTGGCATCTCTGTTAAACACCATAATTCAGATTTGGAATGAGGTACATTTCTGCATTGCAGTATTTCTGTTCTATGCCAATCTCAGCACTGGTGTTTATTTCCAAAAATCCCAAAATTTAAATTGCAGTGACATTTGACATATTGTTGGTGCTTGAGTTTGTTGTTTCATTTCGTCAAATTGTTTCTTTTTGGCAACCCTCCCAAATGACGTGGGTTTATGTAGGTGGCGTCTAATCGTTGTTTTGGAGACTTTCTGACCCCAAGACCCAACTTATATCTGCAATTCTCCTTGGGAGACTCATTATTCCTTTGAACCATCCTCCTCACTCTGTGTGGGGTCAATAGAGACGTCCTTTTCCAGGCTTATTGTTAAAATCTCCAGTTCCTTTAATTAGATTTCAGAATAATTTGAGGCACAAAAGTTTTATAATTTTTTCTCCAGTATTGTAATTTGAAATAAAAGTTGAATCTTGCGGTAGTTTAAATTAAAGAACAAGAGAATAATTAATAAAGATGCTTGTTTTCAGCCAGTTTTGGTCACATTTACCTGAGATTCCTGTAATGTGCACAGGGTGCAGGGAGACACGGAGACAAATGCGAAGTTTGAGCTAAACAGATTTTAGTCGAAAACACATACAAAAAAAGGACTACGATGAGTCAAAACTTAGGCACCCTAGAAACCTTCACTACACCAAATGAACACACACACAACATAACAAAGAGCAACAATCAAACCAAAAAACACAGGGACTAATATAGAGAACTATTGAAATGACTGAATGCACCTGTGTCTGGTAACTGACAAATTACTGGTAAGTGGTCTATTGGTTGGAAACAGTGATTGAAGAGACTAGGATACAACAAAAACATGCCACCAAATCAGTGTCTCCAGTAGGGGGAGACTGTTACAAAGCCAATAGTGGAGGCCACTGTCTGTCAACTTGATAGTGGTTACATTAATCTATTTGCAGCCCAATTCCAACATGATGCATATTATATGATTTAAAAACGATTACAATTGTAAATCATATATATATATATATATATATATATATATATATATATATATATATATAGCCTAGGCAAACTGTATAGGAACATTAAAAATATCTATTTTGTGAAGAGAATGTAGAAAATATTTGTTGATAAAAGCCAATGTTAGTAATTTATATATCCATCAAATAAATTTAGATTAAAAACAAGTTAGGTATTGGAGCTATACTATCCAAGGCATGCATGCACTATGTCAAATTTATTGCACTAAAGTATTTATAGTGTTTAACCCCTTGACGCCTGAATTCATTTACCATTATGTGTGTCTGTGTGTTTCTGGCTCCAAGCTGATGCTAAATTGTGTTGAGATTGTTAATTTGTCTATAACATATAGAATAGATATAAATTTAGGTATGATGCAAATTAGCAACAACAGGCATTTATGGTAAAATGGTAAAATTAATAACACATTTTACAATCTCAGATATGTAGATTTTATTCATGTCACGAAGTTGTTAGAACTTTGTCACACTCCGACCGGTCATACGAGAAACCAGTGCATGCAAAAGGTTCCTAGGTATGTATCGAATGTAAACAAACCGGCATTGGGGGAATACACATGCTATCTCGCCTGCAGTCGGAATGAAAGGGGTTTGATGCAAGTTGCGACAGTCGGCATTAAGGGGTTAAAGTATTTATAAGTATAGTATAGTATTTATCTAAGAGGTTCATGAATCTCAATAGTCTATGCATAACTGAAACAAGAAGAACAGCCTTACCAAATGGGCTAATATGGAATGTTGGAAGCTACATTTCAAATCCTGGAGGAATTTCTGCCCCAACATGGACATTTTCTATGATGCCTCAAAGGCGGTTATGTTTTTTAGACTGTCAATTTTGTACTAAACACATTACAGACATGAAGTATGAAGTGAAAATAACAAATTAACAACTCTGCAATGATGTTGGACATCATCCTGCGCAATACCATCACCTTTAAAAAGTGATAAAATGAATGGGATAAAAAAAAAATGTATAGAACAATAGTAAGAATTAGATGTAGCATGTTGATGTTGACTTGTTTGTATGGCCTCCAAACATTGCACACTGGTCCAGGACTCCTGGGGGCTTGACAATAAGCAATAAAAATACCTTTTTCATTATAGATAACATGCTTATATTCACAAAAAACAACAAAAAATAAATTTTTAGTTTATTTGTGATAAATCGAAATCAGTGTCTCCAGCAGGGGGAGACTGTGACACCCAATATTATTGGAGGCCACTGTCTGTCAACTTGATAGTGGTTACATTAATCTATCTGCAGTGCATAGCTATTAATCACAGGTTAAAAACATGATGCAAATTATGTGAATTAAAACAATTACAATTGTGAATCATATATAGGCTAGACATATAGGAATATTAAACATTTATATTTTGGAAAAGAGAATGTAGAAAAGATTTGTGGATAATACAGTATACTTTATCTCAGTCTATCTGAGTAATTAATATATTCATAAAATATATTTAAGTTGGTAAAAAAAGTATGGTATTACAGCTATACGATTAAAGGTATGCATGCACTATATCAAGGTTATTGCACTCAAATAATATTTGTTTAAAGATGTTCATTAATCTCAATAGCCTATGTATAACTGAAACATGAAGAATTACCAAATGGGCTAATATGGAATGTTGAACGCATACAGTTCACTGTAGGCTGCATACCTTCAGGACAAATTTCTATATCAATGTCAGTACATCTATTCCACAGTGACTTTATGTATTTTAAGGTTAATTCATATTAAAACCAGTGTGACCTGGTACAAATGACAATATTATTGAAATAGTATTTAATACTATTGCAATAACACAAATACCTGATGAAATAGCATGAATATTCCATAATTTCTCAATGAACCGAAAAAATAGTTTAAACATTTTATTTTAAAACACATTTAAAAAAGTTTACATTTTAAAGGCATTAGAACCTCACATCTACATTTATAAATAATTACAATGAATATTCAAATACATACCCATTGTTGAGGATTTTTTATTCTGTTGATTTCACAATTTAATAATTAATAAATAAATCCCTACTATATCTTTAGTTAAATATTAATAATTTAATGTAGGGTGCAATCTTTATAATCCGTGGTGCATACTGAAAATATCACACCTTGACTGTGAGCACTTCTATAAGTAGACGTAGTGATGTAGGGGTGTCCCTTTGGCTATTGTTAATGCATACCTTTAAGGTGCATACCCATCTAAGCATCAATCATGCTGGAGACAAACTGAAAGCAAATTGTGACATTAGGACTTCACAAAGTAAGTCCTAAGGTATCCAACAGTGGTAAAGTTTTACCCAAAAACTGCATAGAAAATAACAATGCTGAGAGATTTATCAACTGAACAAATCTGCTAAACTATGGAAACAGAAATTTCATACAAAGTCCAACCACTTACAGTTTGTTGTAGGTTTAAAATTTCCAGTAAAGATCATTGTTGTTTAATAATAAAACAAAGTAATACATTTGTGACTTTATGGAAAATACTGTATTAAAAATATACTAGGGACATTTAAAAATAAATCTGGAACAAAGAAGTGCCTTAATAAATATATAGTCCAATGAACCAGTAGAAAATCTGTCACCAGCGGTTTCTTTTGTCTATCCTTTCTTAACATTATTTCTTACTGTTTTAAGAAACAGAATTTTGGGTACACTGATACACATAAAATGGAAATATGTTGTTACAGCAGGTGAAACATAATGTGCCAGAGAAGTCTGAAGTGCTTTAATAAAAATAGTCTAAACTGCCAATTGTATATTTAAAATACCTTTTTATGCATGAATCCTGCACACAGTGGCAGATTTAGCTAAATGGAGGCCCAAGGCAAAGGTATGCATGGGGCCCCCCCATCCAAACTTTAAAAGAGAACAAAAAAATAGTACCAACTAAATGGTTTAGTATTCATTGACAATACGAAAACTGGACTGAGCTGTAAAAGCTTGTCTTGCAATCTCACACACCCATAGATGAAAGCAACATATTAGCTCTTTCTCGAAGGTAAATCAACTTCCAGTTTTGGCACCGTATGGCAAAGCACAGCACAAGTTGGATTATTTCAACTCTCTCGACACACCCTCCGCACCGCATCCACATTTTGTTGGTTCCATTAGTTTTGCAGCAGCGATGCGCATTGCTTCCTATTGAGATTAATGGACTTCCGCCGCAATGCAACCAGTTTGCCGGACCTGGTGTGAATCCAGCTTAAGGCTGGATGTTCACTGGACACTTCTGATTTTAGTGCATTTGAAGCACAATTGCTTCAGCAAGGCAAGACCGTTACTCTCGTGTTGTGCTACTCGTTCCAGTGGGAACTTCAACTTCCGGTTGTACAACGGCACTGTTGCAACACACAACTTGAATAATTTGAATGTATGTGACACGCAGAGCGCACTGCATCGCAAGCCCACAAGGCAAACGGATCCTTGCGGATCTCCAATGACAATGAATGACTTCCGGCGCAATGCAACGCATTCAGTAGACATCCCGGGTAAGTGAGAGAGCTGCCTGATTAGCAAGACCGTCAGAGAATTGCTTCAGGCGAAGGAACATATAGCCTATACCTAGTTATCAGCCGCAGTCGGTGGATCTTAATTGGGGAGGGTGGGCTCGTATTACGCAGTGTAAAACCCAGTGTTTTTTTGTTTTGCACATTGGGTTTTGTGCGTTGCGCACCATTCCATTCACTCCGGTCCCGAGCGTAATATGAGCCCGTCCTCCCCAATTAAGATCCACCGACCGCGGCTGCTAGTTATATACATTTGGATAAGTGATTGAATCCAAGTGTTGTCTGATTGGAATATTTAGAATGGAGTAAATACCCTTGTTAATAGCTGTCAGTTATCAAGCGGATTACAACGTTTGAACGATATGATGGAGCGCATGCTGGCCAAATTCGGTAGAGAAACACTGCATTATAGTCTACATATAGAGCGCAAATTAACTTCCATATTTGCTCCCTTTTGTATTAAGAGAAACTCAATGAAAGTTGTTAATATTACTGGACTATTTTTGGATTATAGAATATATATATTGCTGAATAATATGCAAATTCCGCAAGATTCCACGTTTATAAGTAAATTCCGTTTTTATTTATAGATTCTGCGAATCCGTCCGTGTTTTCCGCAACGCGGAAACCATAGGACCCTATTGCTAAAAGAACAAAATATTTCACAATGGGCTAAACTAACAGGTGATTTCATAAAACTACATTACCATTCTTAAAAAAAATGGCTACACGATTTCCCTCATATCATCATGCCAACTGAGTTTAAGTTGTTTTTAGGGTGATTACATGTTGAGGAGGGTTGATAAGATTCGGTGGGAAGCATTTTAATTTACAAACCAGGAGCAAATCTGTTTTAATTGTGCTGTTGGCAGCCTGATCTCTCAGAAATCTGTGAAACTGCCACGGAGTCTGATCTTCAGAATCCGTGGCAGTTTCATGGACTGGGACCAAAATTCCCTTAACCACTCAGAAACCTTGCTGTTAACTCCATGTAACAATATTATTTTGTAATGTATTGTTTGTACCCATGGTGATAGTGAGGAAAAAAAAATTAAAAAGCATATTTGCAACACGTGTGCATCGCGCTGGAATAGAAAACAAAATTCAAAGTGTCCGCATGGATTCGACCTCGCAATCTTTGGTATATGAATCACATGTTTTTACGCCCACCCACTGTCCAACCTGCAAAATCTATGCTATTTACACTCTGCTACGTCATCATGCAATTCTGTGAAACTGCCATGGATGGCTGTTTGAAAAATCTGTTTGAAAAAACAATTGTCTCGTTCAGATGATGGTGTAACGATATTATTGATGAACTGAACAAAGTGGTAGTGTTGGTTATTTAATTCAAATTGTGTCACTGAACGGGAAAATCGAATGCCATACGACAATGATCCAACTCAAGCCTATTTATAACTCATTCGTGGTATAACTGGCGCTTCTGCTAATGCAGTAGAAAGATTTTAGAAGTTAACAAACTCTTGTCGAATGAGAATGAATGGCATGTTAGGTAGGCTATGTTCCATCAATTCACAACTCCCAATTAGGTTAAGCGATGGATTATTTTTATAACGCGAAGCTTACAGATTTTGAAAATAACATCATTAATAAATTGTGTACGTTATCGGTGACATTTGTGTGTTTGCTTAATGTTGCACGATTTGCGCTAGAGGTTATCACAAGCCCAATATAATTGTTTTCTCAACCCAGTTTGCTGGGGTATGTTTTACTATGTGTCTGCGTAATAGATTTCTTAATTCTAAGATCTGTCAAATGGGCAGCCATTTTTTTTCCTCAAGCTAAGCTGTCTCAGTTCTCTAAATCATGGCTGTGTCTGTGTGTGTCTTTCAAAGGGTCGTAAAAC
>JACXGM010025203.1:0-15409 GCA_016801145.1 Umbra pygmaea | reverse complement strand
CCCTCTCCCTCTCCCTCTCCCTCTCCCTCTCCCTCCATGTAAGCGAGAGATTCTGATTCATAGAGATCCATGTAAGCACGCGATTCTGACTCATAGAGATCCATGTAAGCGAGCGATTCTGATTCATACTGATTCAGAGTACCATGTAAGTGAGCACAACTCTCACTTTTTTGTGCAAGTCATTTTTTTACGTCAAAAGAAAGAATCTGAGTTAAACGCATCAATCTCACCGCAGGACACTTATTCAAGGTTACTCGCATTTCTCTTTCGTTGGAACATCCGTCTTTATCTACTGTCATTGTCTCCTACTTTCACTCACACATCCTATATCTGCCACAAAGCACCAAACCTTGAAAAGTACATTCAAATTGAACTCTAGTAAATGTAAAAGTACAGGTTTCTCTTGTACTGGAAAACGTAGTAGCATGTCCTCGCTTGTCACAAATAATGAATATGACATCAACAACAAAACTACTCCAGCGGCACTTTGTTTAGTAAACATTGATATCCAGAGCAGTCGGCATGCTGAAATTATTTAACCATAGAGAGTAAAACCTTTTTTATTTACTGTAATTTTATATTGTAATTAATAAGCAATACATATATACTTACTAAATTCATTTTGATTTGTCCAGAAAATGTGCAAACCTATAATGTTAGTTGGACAGATTTGAATAATCAAAGGGTGAAGTAGAATAACTTGAAAATGATGTAATTTATTATATTAAAATCAGTATCAGTTACTAACCTCCAAATATGAGTAAATAGCTAAATACCATAAATATACTTCAATGGTAAGGCCCACAACACAATAAGGGTTGCTTGTGTTTTGTTGCAAACACTTTCCATCTCCCAGTGCATATCTGTGTTTTTTCTTTTTTTATTATTGACATTTTACTTATATCATTACTAATTCAAACTGCGCTGGTAGGAAGGGATCATAAATAATTTTATCAATGTAACATTGGTGTAACATTGTACTGTAGACACTGGAGAGGCGACCACGTTCCTCTATCACTTACACGAGTGGTTCTCAATCCTTTCCAGGGGACCTCCAGCCGTCCCATCGTTTGTCGTAGCCCTGACCTGAACCGGCTGACTCGAATAAAGCTTTGAAAGGTGTCATAATTAGTAGCCAAGTTGATCTGGGTGTGCTCGCTCGCGCTGGGAGACGTTTAAAACAAGGAGCGGCAGGGGCATGGAAATAGAATGGATAGAAAGGCCATTGATCTGCTTGGCGTGGCCATTCGATTGGTACACAACAAAATGGAGATTGTTGTTAGTTGTCACTGTGACAACATGCAAATCGGTTTAATGCAGAAGTAGGTCGCTAGATCTTTGCAATGGAATGGTACACATAAAAATGGCTGCCGCTCTGACCATTCTTCTACATTGTATTGAATTGGAATGGCCTTCCTATACATTCCATTTCTATGGGGAGGGGTCACCAGCAGATGTTCAGGAACCACAGTGTCGGAGTTCTAGAATGAGATTCAGTCACATGACCTCGCTCCCACTCTGCTAGTAGAATGGAGAAGATAAATGTGCCGGAGACTCTCTGATAAATTGGAATGACCTACATTTGTTATCGAACAAGTTCTACTTCTCTCATTTCCCTGAGAAATAAAAATAACACAGAATACATAATCAAGAGACCGATTTACATTTTTCCAAGACGAATCAAAACCCTGCTGCAAATGAAGTGGGTCCTCCGTCAACTTGCCTGGTTTAATAACGGTAAACAATAAAAGCTTATCTTTTATCACAATGCATTCAAGGAATTTGCTGCCTATCAGCCTAGGGAACAGCATACAGCCAACACGGGCCTTCAAAAAACAATGATAAACGGTAAAAAGAGAAGACTCTAATTCCCATATATTTTACCAATATATTTTAAGAGCCTATAAAAAGGTACTGCAAGGTCCAATATAACCAAGAGAAAGAGCTTCTGTCCTCAATGCAGAATGAGCTGGAGAGCCCAACAGGGGCAAGTTAGTTAAAGGTTTTTAAGGCCAAATTGTATTTTCTTTTAATATTGCTAGTTCTATGGGTCTCCTGAATGTTTTGATCTCGACAGATAGAAAAGCCAGTCATTTTATCAATGGTAAAGAAGCCTGTCAACATAAAGGTTGTTTATATTTTTGTGTGGTATTAAAAGATTATTGCAAGTCCCATTTTATTTAAAAGTATATAACATTTCATGCAGGGCATTTATGAAAGGCTACCTTTTCTCCACACTCTCTTGGCATGTGTTCAACTTCTGAAAGCATTTGTCCATGTTTCACTGCATTTAACTAGGCACTGATTTTAGATTATTTGTTTATTGGTATAGTGCATTTCAAGTTTTGCAACAGAACTGTATACATTTATCGGTAGAAACATAAAGACACAAGGAAGTTCTGGTTTGAGCGGAGTGGTCACGCATGGATGAGATGGCAGTTCCCTGGGAAGGAAGAGAATCCGGGACTTAATCTAGGATTATACGCGTGATCTCGCTGTCCAGATGAAAACAGCTATTGATGCGGCTCTGGCCCCGTTCAAGGCACTGCAACCTCAGGGTAGTCAGCTTGCCTGAGAGATCTTAGAGGAGTGACCCTGTTGGATTTCTAAATGGGTTTTTCGCCAAGATTAATGTAATGAATTACGAGCGCTAGTATTTTGAAGTAAAATCTAAGTTTGTGTTGCCAGTATAATATAGTCTTGCCAGGTGAAAGTGTTAGCCCCCTGCTAGAAACGGCCCTGGGCCTTGTTGACACCTCTCCAAACTTTGTTCCGTATTTTTGAGAATCATTCAGTGCAAATCAATGACAGATATACATAGCTTCTAATATAGGTCAGACAGATTATGAATGAATGAAGACCTGCTATAATGGCAAATTCGGGGACTATTATAGGCTGAGGCCACCCACGCCCCCATGGCGGGCTCTGACGTGTGATGACGTAGAGTTGGCTCATTGGTCGCACGTCAGTGGCGCTCGTGCCATTGGATGTGCAGTTGCCGCAGCGCAGCCTATGAGCGAGCCAGACGCTCAATGTGCTAGCTGTGCAGCTGTAAATGCGTTTTACACATAGACAGTAGTTTTACATATAAGCTTCAGTAAATCGAGGAAAAGACATTTGTAGGCTATGATAAAAAAACGACTAAATTAAAAATATTATTTTTTGCACTGGAAAGCACATTCTAGAAGTCTAATTTTATTGAATGAGTTCGCACAACAGAAAACTGCAGCAACAGCCCTTTTCAGTTTAGAGTGAATATTTGTGTTGATTTTAAAGTGTTATGTATTCTGATAACACCAAAATAATTAAAATGATGTAGTGCCTTGTGCAAAAATAAACAAATTATTAGTAAAACACGCCCATGGTTTCTGTGTGAACTGATAATTTTGTAGACATCTTTTAAAAAAGGAAGTCAGAGTTATGTTAATATATATACTTTGTTGTTTAAAAAAAGTTTAAAAAAAATGTAATTATGAGAAGTGCCCTTTTTTTTCACAGACATTTTGAGCCCCTGCCCCTCAAAATGTCTGTGCACGTCCCTGATGACCATAAAGCTCTATTTTGGTATCATAACTCCAAATTACAGTTTGCCAGAAGCTGTGAGGTATGTCAAGGTGTTGTCGGGCATATTGTAACTGGGCTTTTTTGTGGCACTGGTGCAGTAAAGTTTTCTTCCTGGCAACTTGATCATGCAGCTTATTTTTCTTCACATATTATTTTATTGTGCTCCTGGAAACAACCACACCGTCTTTTTTCCAGAGCAGTCTATATGTCTCCTGAGGTTAGCTGTGGGTTTTTCTTTGTATCCCGATCAAATATTCTGGCAGTTTTGGTTGAAATCTTTCTTGGTCTACCTGACCTTAGTTTGGTATCAAGGTATCCCTGAATATTCCACTTCTTATTAAGTGATTGAACAATACTGACTGGCATTTGCAAGGCTTTGGATATCTTTTTATATCCATTTCCAACTTTATACATTTCCAGTACCTTATTACGCAGGTCTTTTGACAGTTCTTTTTTGCTTCCAATAGCTCAGTACCTAGCCTGCTCAGTGCATCCATGTGAGAGCTAACAAACTCATTCACTATTTATACACAGACACTAATTGCAATTTAAAATGTCACAGGTGTGGGAAATTAACATTTAATTTCCATCTCAACCTGTGTGAGTCACCTTGTGTGTCTGTAAGAAGGCCAAACATTCAAGGGTATGTAAACGTTTGATCAGGGCCATTTGGGTGATGTCTGTTATCAGCATGGTTTACTACGAAGTCAAACACATGTGTGATAATTAATGGCTTCATCTGATCACTATCCTTATATAAGAGTCAGATTTTTGCATCAACAATCATATTGTCAAAATCAATGCCAACCACTCTAGGGTCTGTACCAATGACACTCACTCTGACTACTTTGCCTTGGAATGCGGGACCAAGCAGGGTTACCCTCTGTCCCCCTTACTCTTTGCCATTGTCATTGAGCCTAATTCAGTAACACTGCAGGCCTCTCTTTCTTTACAGGGTGTTTCGAGGGAAGGAGTTATACATGGGTTATACTTTTATGCTGATGACCTGCTGCTCTATGTGCGTAACTATGCAATCTACTTACCAACCATTCCCTCCACTCTGGAGAACTTTGGATCTTTTTCTGGTTACAAGCTTAATCTCCAAAAGAGTGAGTGCTTCCCAATCAATCCAGCAGCTTTGCAGCTTCAGCAAATATATTTGCCCATTCAGCTGAAGCACTCTGGCTTCAAGTACCTTGGGGTGAATGTGACCCGCACTTTACCTGCCCTCTTCTCTGCTAACTTTGCCCCCCTTCTCACTCAGATGAAGACAGATTTTCAGAGGTGGGGTAATTTACTCATAGGAAAGATTAATGCTGTTAAAATAAATAGTTTACCCAAATTCCTCCACCTTTTAAAGTCTATCCTGTTGTTCTTGCCGAAATTGTTTTTAAAGTGAATTAATCAAGCTGTTACTTCATTCACTTTGGGAGGAACGGTAACCAGAGTCTGTAGGTCTTTACGTTAGAGATGCAAATTCAGTGGAGGGTTTGCACTTCCCAATTTTCTTTATTACCATAGGGCGGCCAAGTTTAAAAAGCTCCATTCTACTTGTGTCTCCAAGTACTTCTTGGTGCCACCTAGAGATACTATCATCCACGTCTACATCTTTAAAGGTTTTATTTTGTTCTGCTCTTCCAATTTCTCCTTCTCACTACACTGGTAATCCTGTAGTACAGTCCACACTAAAGATCGTGTACCAGTTCCGGTGCCATTTTAAATGCTGCTCTCTATCCACTATGGGGTCTATTGACAATAAAACACACTTTTCCCTTTTTGACAATGCCTTCTCTCTCTGGGCAGGGAAAGGTATTAAGACCTTCCATGACCTTTATGAAAATGATATTTTCTCTAGCTTCACTGATCTGGCCTGTAAACACTCTTTGCATCCATCTCCCTATTTCTACTACCTCCAGATAAGACATTTGGTTTCCTCCCAATTTTCTTGCTTTCCCAATTTTCCTTTAAACCAGGCCTGGGATGCTCTATTGACTATTCTGCCCAAACAGCAAGCGGTAATCTCTCAGGTCCATCCATGTATTATGGTTTTCGACAAACACTCCACCAACAAAATTAAATCTGCCTGGGAGCATGAAAAGGGAGTTGAATTCAAGGAGGAGTGGTGGGGTGAGGCGAGAGTAAGCTCAACTACTGTACTTTACATCCATGTTTGGTGGGACATATGTTCTGTTCTTTGGGGGGGTATGAGGTTATAGTTCTAGATATAATGTACATTTGGTTTGATCTAAAGTATGTTTGCATTATTGTCAATCTTAATAAAATTGAGATTTTATTGAAGTAGCCAGCAAGTTTGCTAGCTGAGAAAAAAGAAGTGTCTTGGTAACCGAACAAACGGACTTGCTAGCTTAGCTTGTTATTATCAAAATTGAATAAAAATGCCACGTGTTTTACATTTGATTTCAAGTAAAATAATTAACTTCACTGAATTACAGCAGCCGGATTAAAATTGCAATATAGAGTAGTACTGCATGCTCTGGAATGCCATTCAAGCCAATCAGAACCTCTATTCAACAATACCATGGTATAAAGTTTTATAAAACTGTAGTTCTCTAATCAAGGTTTTCTTCTACATCATCCAGAGGACAAGAGATGAAGTGTTAGATCAAAGTTCTCAATACACAAATAAACAATCTAGTCCTGAGTGAATTCCAGGTTAGTCATCTTGGTTGTCCTAGAAAACACACACACGCCTTCAAACACAGGCTCAAAGATTGCACTTCTTTCATCAAAAGTTTTCATTTTAATATTGTGGAAAAATAAATTGGTTTTGCTTCCATTCAGAATCCTCCTCTTACAGATACCTACATTTGTGTGCCTGTGCATGCATTTGCGTGTGTGTTTGCGTTTGCGTGTGTGTTTGCGTGAGTGCGTGTGCGTATGGGCTTGCGTGTCATTGGAATCTACAGACAGCATATAATGACCATAACAAGGTATCTTTAATGACGTCCATTATGGTACCCCCCTCTCCCCTCCACCCCTTCCAATTTATTCCCACTGTTCAGTGTTTAAAACATCACGTCGTTAGCACAGATCTCAGTGTACAAAGTGTCTAAAAATCTCCCTACGTTCTCTCTAACACTGTCTAACTCTCGATCTCTATCTCCCTCTCTCTTTCCCCCCGTCCATCCTTAATATCTGGTTGGTTACCAAGCAAAACCACCCGGGACTGGCTCAATGTTCTTCACAGGCTTCAATGTGCTGCCGCAGCAGCGGAGCATGCTGTCATTAACAGTTAAACAGAATGAGCTTTAAGGTGGTAGCTGCAACATCTGGCTATACAGGGAGACGGTGAGAGAAAGAAGGAGAAATGTGTTCCAACCAGTGTTGGAGTCAACAAAATGTAGCTCAACATTAATCTTGCATTAGCTTTGTGTTAGCTAAAATAAATTCATTCCAGGTGCTCTCAATAGATAATGACTCTATTGTCATGTAGAGTTGTAGTGAAATACTGAACCTACACACCGCTAAAAGAAAGGGAAATCTCAGTAAATTAGGCTATCATTTACTTCATGTTCATGTAGATATCCTTAATTCTCCAGTGGGGTAGATTGGGGTAAAATGAGCCACTGGATAAGTTGACCCACCCACTGTACGGGGGAAACCATTAACCATTTTCTTTTATGAGAACAATTCTTGTATAACATTAAATAATAGAAAACTGTTGAGTTTACTTTTTACCTATCAATTTACCTAAGAACAATTTCTTATTTACAGCAACGACCTGGGAGCAATTAGGGTAAAGTGTCTTGCCCAAGGACACAACGACATTTGGCTCAGTCGGGAATCGAACTGGCAACCTTCCGACTACAAGTCTGACTCCTTACCCACTGAGCCATCTGCGCCCCGAAATGTAAAATAAATAATCTGTGTATGTTCTACAAAATAAATAAAAAGTGTAATTGAATTTAAGACTTCCATGTCTATTTCTTCATCCTAGAGACTTGGCAAACCAACTTCAGGTTTCAGAACAGTAGACCAATTAGTTGTCACCAATAAAGTCAGCAGGGGGGTTTAATTATTAATAATTACATTTAAAGTTATACTTTAGTCTGGTTAATAAAATAGTTAGCAATAGTTAGTAAGCCTAACTCTTTACTCAGATGGCTCAACTTTCCCTGTCAGCTGGATCAACTTACCCCTAACAAGTTGAGCCACAAGACCAATGTCTTTTAAGACTCCATAGTCTTAAAAGACTAGCAGTGTGCATACATGCACACTGCTAAGGTTACAGTTGACATCCTAAAATGGTGGTGTATGTATTAGTTTAATCCTGACTTAAGGTGAAAATGGCACATAAAACCCCACTCTGCCCTACATATGTTTCATGGTACATTTAAACCCACTCTCCCCTACATATGTTTAAAATGATGATGGCCTGATTGTGGACAAAATGTATGTAGATAATCTTTCAATTTACATTTACCTTTGATTATATACAAAAATGTTGCCTTTCAGTGTTAGTTTATCGTATTTTCATTAATTGGATTTGGATTTATTTTGACAGAGGGCATGTCTCTGTTGTCTGTAATATTCAAAATAATATATTTAGTGTTTTCAGATAAAATAAACAATTAGTTTTTACTAATGTAAAAAAGTTTAAAAGGTATGCATATTTTATCCAAGAAATTATAATGATTTTCTGTGTGATGTTTCTGTAAATACCCCTTAAAAACAGAATGGTCTGTGTAATTAAAAATATAATTATTTTCTTCTCTAAAATTCTGATTGGCCAGCAAAAGTGTCACTTTGAAGATTATGTCATAAATCTTTGCATCAGGGTGGGATATTTTTACATTATTTAAACAATTTTGCTCTAAAAGAGTTAGGGT
Organism: Umbra pygmaea; assembly: GCA_016801145.1. NCBI lineage: Eukaryota > Metazoa > Chordata > Actinopteri > Esociformes > Umbridae > Umbra > Umbra pygmaea. The sequence continues at coordinate 6,995 of JACXGM010025203.1, read as the reverse complement.
AAATTCAACATCACGGGTAGAAGATAACAGAATATTGACTTTTGTCATGACCATAGGGCTAAGACGGCTTGGGCATGTTAGGACTTGTCTCTCACAGCCTGCATTTGGTTAGTAATCAGCAGAGCTGAGATTAATTTATGTATTAGGTAGGATATTTAGGTCTCGGTCATTGTTGCTGACACTATGGGCCCTATTTTATCGATCTAAGTGGACGGCATGAAGCGCATGGCGCAGGTGCGTTTAGGGCATGTCTAAATCCTCTTTTGCTAGTTTGACAGCGTAAAAAAGGGTCTGTGCACCAGGCACATGAGTCAAAAGCGTTATACTTAGTGTCTTCATTAATTCATAGGTGTGTGAAGGGTGGTGCATTGCTATTATGATGGTGGATTTGCAACATAATATTTATATTTTTTATCTTTTGCGTGTTTGTGTGCTGCTGCACCTTCCTGTGTGTGTGTAACCAGCATAGTGTGCACTGAGCATAAGCCTAGGTGCATTTGACTAATTTGCTGTTAGAATAACAATGACATGCTGCGCCATTGACTTTAGAACAGGTTATTGTTGGTCAATGGTGCAATCACTTTCCAATGCCTCAAGATAGCAATACACCCAGAATTATCCTTAACACCTCCCTGTAAGACCAGCACAGCCATGGGCCCAAAGATGGTCGCAGGTGCATTTGCTATTTCAACGACGTGGGCGCTGGACGGGAAATTGACAACTGCGTCGGTTCTAAACTAGCAAAAACACTTGTTTTGCTACACTAGCAAATGCCTGTTTTGCTACATCTAACATTGCTGCCAGTATCCTGTCCTATGTTAATGCTACACTGTTGCTAAAGCTAGTAATTACATATCCTGATTGAGGAGTAGCCTTTGTTGTTTTGTCGTATTTCAGTTCTTATACTAAACACTCCAGACCTCTGCACTTGCTTTGTCCCCACTTACTTCAACTCAGCGTTACAACTTTTCACCGTAAGTTAATATGACCTTCTCCTGCCATTTGTATCTATAACATTTGATATTTAATATTATATTATTTCATGAGGTAGGGATCTAACGATTAACTACTGTTAGGTCAACACCAGGTTGATTGTTAGCTTTAGTATAGCAGAAAATTCCCACAGTGTTGTCAGTAGTCTTGGGTGTGATAACAAGCAGGACGCAGACGCAGGAAATCGCAAGATAAGCTGTTTGTATTATCTTCCTTCACAATACATACATTAAAGCAAAACATAGTAACAAACGACACCAGTACACAAGCTCCAAACAATCACACACAAGACATGTCACATTGCCTGACTCCTTCATATGGTGTTTGATAAAGAGAGTGCTGTCAGGTGTTTGATACCACTCCTCCTCTTCAGTGAACCTCTAGTACTCCGGGATTTAAACCGGTAGCGCGCAGGCCCCTGATGGGATGTTACAAGTGCATTTCTAGCTTGTTAATTTTCTGTGATTCCCTGGTCCAAGCAAAGTGTAAGCTCCTTACACATAGATTTCAACAGCTGTGTCAAAGATTGAGATGAATTAACTCTTATATATGAATACATTATACTGTGTGTATTTACATAACCATCTGTGTTATGTTGCCAATAAATGGCATTGCCCATTTGGACCTCATTGATTCATTAGACATTTTAGCCATTTAGCAGATGCTCTTTATCAGAGCGACTTACACTAAGTACAGGGACAGCCTTGCTCAAGAACACAACAACATTTGGCAGTCGGGGTTCAAACCAGCAAGACAACAAGTCTGACTCCCTAACAACTGAGCCACCTATGGATATATACTGTACAACTCTGGAAAAACTTCAGAGACTATTACAAATTTCGCTTCCATTTTGAAAAATAAAAAAATATAAGAAAAAGTTGGAGTAGTCTAAATGTTTTCCAGAGCTATATATAGTTTTATAAGATTAAAAATAATAAGAGTCTACTGCTCCCAATACACATTCATGTGAGATTGTTTATTAAATCTGCACAGACACACAGACACACACAAACACACACAGACACACACAGACACACAGACACACAGACACACAGACACACACACACGCACACACACACACACACACACACACATTATGTTAGTTGTGACACACACAGGGATGTCTTTTTGGCCAATGTGTTCCAAATGTCAGTCTGTTCCGTAGTGCACTTGTATAGTGCACTACATTTGACCACTTAGGATAGAGGGAGTCGTACCTCATCGGTGACTGATTTAGTAAGGGTGTGAAATCAGCTGACCTTGCCAAGTTAGACGCGGGTGTGCGTTTGTGAACGTGTATGTGTTGATGTGCACGTGTGAGCATGCATGTGTGTGTGTGCACGTGTGAGCAAGCGTGTGTGTGAGCGCGTGTGTGCGCGCGTGTTTCAGAATGGAAGAAGCAGGTGTCTGCTCATCTATCGTAGCCACGGCAACCAGACAATCCAATATGGCCGTCTTCCAATTTTCTCTCTCTCTCCCCCTCTCTCTCTCTGTCTCTTTCTGTCTTCATTTCCATTAAACACATGATTCTTCTGTTTCTAAGTAGGTCACTACACCTCCACACCCTCCACACACTCCCCTTCTCCCCCCTCCCTCTGCTGCAGTATCTTCTGTATCATCCTGTCTCCCTCTCTCCCTCCCTGCCTCCCTGTTTTTCTAAGCGGTGATATCCTTTTCCTCCCCCTCAACCGCTCAAGTTCCCAAACCTCCCTCCCAATCTCTCTATCATTCTCTCCTTTTATCTCTCTCTCTCTACATCTCTCTTCTCTATCTCTCTAACTGTCCCTCTGTCTCCCTGTTTCTTTTCTTCCATCTCCCTCCATCTGTCTATTTCTCCATCTCTCTTCTACCTATCTCTTCTATCTTTTTATGGCCCATGTCTCTCCATTTATTATCTTTCTACGGGCAAGTTCATATTACAATAGTTTCATAGAGCTTAACAAGACATTTTGAAAGTAAGACCTATGTAACCTAGTAACTAACTCAGCCTCAGTACCTAGCTAGCGACTTCCTAACTCAGCCTCAATAGTTAGATAGCAAACATTTGCTGTATTCATATTCAAACCAGTGTTAACAGTCTACCAAAACGCTGGAGAACAGGAAACTCAGTTATCACGCGTGCGTAAAAACAATCCTAGATGTGTACTTACGTTCAAAGTTAAGAATGTGCGTAAGTGTAAAAACGTGGGATTTATCAAATGATCAATCCTTCGACCATTTTACGTACACGGGTAAGAAATCCTCATTAATAAATATAACTTGTTCTTAGCGTCAGTGCTCGTGCACAGCCTCTACGATTTGCATAACAACACTAGCCTGGTCCTACAATTCATTTGTACAGAGAGTCTGGCCACTCTCCATTGACAAGCGTTAACTTCCTTGAAGGCGGGTACTTTGCTGAAATTTAAATTTATTGGATCTGCCATAACCAATCGCTACAATTGGTCGTGACGTACTACAACTCAAACTAGCGCAGGACGTCAACGTTCTCATCCACTCCCTCTGTTCGCTGATTGGACCGGTAAAAAATTGTTCAGAAAAAACCCAAGAACATGCCGCAAACCCAGACGTAGTACTGAAGGAAAATGAAGTACGTAGGAGGGCGGAGCCAGGCTATATCAACACACCCCTAATTACCCAAATACGATCAAAATCATCACTTAAGACTGCGAAAAACATCAGCTCCAATGAGGTTCATGAAAATTACGACATATCAAGGAAAACCATTCTGAGCTTGAAAGAAGTTTAGGTGCCATATAGTGTAACATGATGAGTGCATGATTTATGTGTCATGATCCGAGTTTACTTGCTAGTATTATAATTATTATTATTAGGCTATTATTACAAATAAATCTATTTGGTCAAATTACATGAAATACCATGTGCTATTAACCTACATTACTTTACAATGGAAAAACAACAAATTTTTAAATCAGACATTAAATAAATACATGTTTCACATTGCTATTGTACATTTCAAAAGAAGTTTCCTTCCACCACTTGTCATTGTGCGTAGTGCCTACGCATTTTCATGGCTGTGCATAGATTTATGAAAATGTTCAAGAAAACGTTCATAATGATAAATCCCACACTTTGCGTTCACCCATGGTTTATGCACAGATTTGAGCCCGGGTTTTCTGTGGTTTGACAAGGCATTCCAATTCTGTACATAATGAAATTTAAAGATTGCATGAATACTTTTATTTCATAGTGAAAAAAAGAAATAACTATAATGATGCCATTCTTTTTATTCTATAAGATTATGTATAATTTAGCTGCCGTTCACCTCTGATTATATACAGAATCAGAACACGTTGTCAAACTACACTACACTTTTGTCCAGAGTTTTAGTACATTCATAAAAAATCTAAAGATATAATGCGAAACTAGCTGACAAAATGATCACTGATTCAACGTTATTCTTTCCCAAGTTTGCGGCATCCTCCCCTTGAACTGAATGAAAGAATGGACAGATCAGCTCCAAAATATAAAAATGATCCTGAAGGAAATGTTTGAGAATTAATTATTGCATAAAAATATCAATATAACGTGCTGTCTTGAATTAACATTTACATTTTATGAATCATAATATGTATAAGAAACTGAAAAGTGTTGTTTGGGAAAGGCACTTCTGCCTTCTATCCCTTACTCAATGTAGCCTAAACACCGCCACACAGAAACACAAGATAGATGAACACAGTCACACGAAAATGGAGTGAGCCCCACTAAGCATTAACGAAGCAAAATGTGACACGCATCAAAAGCAAGCCTGCTGAAACACATAAAAATCTGCCACAAAGCATGACGAGTTAGAGCAGAGGCAGTCAGAGCAGGAGAGAAACATGGCTGACTGTAGGCCAAATCTCCTCCAAGGGTAAGATTAAAACCGCCCAACATTATTGTATGTTTTCATCTTTTTCGTTTGCTTAAATATAACTCTTCTGTTTTAACACATTTCCTTAATACTTGGTTTCACTCTAAGACATGGCTTCAGCAAGTTGTTCAAATGGAATTTGATCTATAGTGGCGCTCGAAAGTTTGTGAACCCTTTAGAATTTTCAATATTTCGGTAGAAATACGACCTAAAACCTCATCAGATTTTTCACACAAGTCCTAAAAGTAGATAAAGCTAACTCAACTAAACAAATGAGACAAACATATTCTATCATTTTTTTATTGAGGAAAAGGATCCATTATTGCACACCAGTCGTTCTACCAAAGAATGGTTAAAGATTAAGTGAAAAATTTTTGGAATGGAAGTAAATTGGTAAATTGGAAGTGACCTCAATCAAATCAAAATGTTGTGGAAGACCCTGAAGCAAGCAGTTCATGTGAGGAAACCCACTAACATCACTTTATTGTGTCAACCAATCACAAAACTTGTTGCTGTGTCGGCTTGTGGGTTATTTCACCTAGCAGGTTTGAGAACTTTTCTCTAACACTCTCTTACCATTGACAGGTGAGGATGTGCAGTGCGGTTGCCACCTCATTTTGCATTTATTGGGCACCCTTCCATCTCTAGGTTCCTATATATTTATCACTCCCTCACTCTATCTTTCTCTCTGTCAAAGCATACTTTACAGTATCTCTCTATATCCCTCGCTCTCTCTTTATAACACACTTTCCCTCCTCTTTGGAAAGTTCCGGATTGCCATGAATTTGTGAAACCGAAGCATTCATCAAACTCAGATGCACTAAAATATACATGACAGCAAGGAAATAAACAGGAAGAGAAATGGAAACACAGAATAAATGAGGAAGAGACAGAAATGCAGAGAGGGAAGTAAGAGGCACAGTTAACAGAGACGATTGCGCTTCTCCTGAGTTAAGATATTCTCCACACTCCCCGTGTCTTCATTCCTCTGTGTTGTTTCTCAACTTTTAACCCTACTTTTATCTATTTCTTTCCTCTCCTCCTGGAGATCCAGGTACTCCGATACGAATCGTTCTCATGGGTTACAGATCTGGGTGCTGTATATGCATATTCCAATGTTTTGGGAGTTCATCCATTTTTAAGCCGTTTTCTTTTTTGTACTTTTTTGTGGGAACTGTATGTCTCTAATGTGGTAATATATTTGGCAGAGGTAAGAGCAGCTCTGCTCCATCTCATTTCTTGGGCAGTGTGTAGAGTATCTGTCCTGTCCAGAGCCAGCTGTCTGTGACAGCGATTCTTAATAGCAAGCCCATGCTTACCAAGTTTGTCTTTTATTGGTCAGTCCCAGTGTACAGATATTCTGTGTACTTTCTTCTCAGGGAAAGGTACTCACATTTGTTCACTTTAACAGTAGCTCTATTCCAGTATGTCAAATAGGTCACTATACACCTTACAGACAACACCTTGTCCTGCTACAGCCTCTACTAATGTTACTCTACAAAATAAATTGTTCATTCCATTGATTCTTATAAAGTCGCTGATCAAACATTACAATGGTCTCTCCATATCTCTCTACCTCTCTATCTCCCCCTCTGCCTCTCTTTCTGTTAACAGAGGCCTAGACATGTAATTAATCCCATCCACATTGGTGTTACCCTGTTACCTAGGGGACAAGTTGTAACCGAGGGAGAAGGGCAGTAAACAAACAGAGAGTGGCAGAAACACACAGGCACAACGTGCACGCCCAGGGAGAAAGTGTCAGGGCATCGGCTATTCATGTCTGAGTGGTCCAGGATGATTAATCAAGCCCAGCTTGGACAGCAAATCCCAGAGGGAGGACTGTTAGTGGAGATTTCCTCAGACAGGCATCCCTTCATCCCTCATCCCTCATCCGTCATCCATCCACATGTCAGTCCATCACTGTCTCGCACACTCTCTCCTATCACCCCTCTCTTTTCCTCTCTCTGTCCAGCTCTTCTGATTCAGAGGCTGGATAGTATTATTGTAGATGTAATTCATATGACATAGAGGCTGGATAGTATTAATGTAGATGTAATTCATATGACATAGAGGCTGGATAGTATTATTGTAGATGTAATTCATATGACATAGAGGCTGGATAGTATTA
>JACXGM010025202.1:0-15181 GCA_016801145.1 Umbra pygmaea | reverse complement strand
CAGCGTTTTTTGCCACACTTTTTCCTTCCCACAGACTTCCCACTGAGGTGCCTTGATACAGCACTCTGGGAACAGCCTATTTGTTCAGAAATTTCTTTCTGTGTCTTACCCTCTTGCTTGAGGGTGTCAATGATGGCCTTCTGGACAGCAGTCAGGTCGGCAGTCTTACCCATGATTGTGGTTTTGAGTAATGAAACAGACTGGGAGTTTTTAAAAGCCTCAGGAATCTTTTGCAGGTGTTTAGAGTTAATTAGTTGATTCATATGATTAGGTTAATAGCTCGTTTAGAGACCCTTTTCATGATATGCTAATTCTTTGAGATAGGAATTTTGGGTTTTCATGAGCTGTATGCCAAAATCATCAGTATTAAAACAATAAATAACCTAAAATATTCAGTTGGTGTGCAATGAATCTAAAATATATGAAAGTTTAATTTTTATCATTACATTATGGAAAATAATTAACTTTATCACAATATGCTAATTTCTTGAGAAGGACCTGTATATGCCTAACGCCAACACAACAGTATCATCACAAACCACACATACCTTCATTCTCTACAGAGATCTCAGCAGTATCTATGCCGTCCACACCTTCCACTTGTTCAGCAACGTGTATTTGCTGCACCACCTAGTTAGCGTGTTTATTTCTGGTGGACCTGAACCAGTTCTCCTCGATTGTGCCCGGTTGTATACAACCTTCTCTTTTGTTCTGCACTTTACGTCTTGCCACCGTTTTTACCTCCTTTACTTCTCTCCGTGTAGAAGATAACGAGTTGATTTAACTTTTTATGGCAATCCAAATTGGATGTTTTTCCGAGGGTGCGGATGTTCTGCCCTGTAATATATATCAGGTTTGCTGTTACTTCATGCACTTAAGCTTGCGCTTTCTTTTTCCTGTAGGGAGATCCATGATAGATACATATGGGCCCAGTGTTTTCTCTTTTAGAGGCGCGCTAATGGAGGGCGGAGTATGCGCTGATTGCGTAATGGGTATCGGGTTTGATAAATACTAAGCTAAATTTGGAAGCATAGCGTGCACTATTACCGAACTTGCATAAACAGACGCAGCGCAAACTGCGCTAGTGTTAGTAAATTTGGCCCATTGTTTTATATTTCTAGATATAGTGGATTTGCACTCTTTGACATCATTATACTGTCAAGATGTGGAGTTAAGGAAATTGTACGAGGCAGATGCGTATTCTCAAATGTAGTTTGGTTTATTGTAGATGGAGTTTCACTTGTGAAGATACAACAAAGGAAAAACAAACTAAAAGCTAGCACCTTTGACACTGCAAACTGATGACTAGAAAACAACAAACACTAACTATAAGCCACATTGGCTTGCTTAACACCTGAACAACAAGTACTGGGATAGAAATAGAGGCCAGTCAACAGGGGAACCTGGTGGCAGGACTGCAGCAGTAGGCATAGTAGGCGGGACTACAGCTGTGAACACAGGAGGATGGGTGGAATCTGGAAGCACAGGATGCAGGGACGACAGAGCAGCAGATAGCTCTGTTATTGTAGCAGCAGCAACAGGTAGCTCCGGTGGCTTAGAAGCAGCAGCGAGTAGCTCCGGTGGCGTAGCAGCAGCAACGGTTAGCTCCGGTAACGTAGCAGCAGCTGGTAGCTCCGGTAGTACAACAGCAGCAGCAATGGGTGAGTCTGTTAGCATAGGAGCTAAAGACACAGGCTGTAGCATGGCAGTTGAAGACTCGGGTTGTAACATGGCGGCTGAAGACTCAGGCTGTAGTGTGGCGGCTAAAGACTCGGGCTGTTACATGGCGGCTGAAGACTCGAGCTGTAGCATGGGCGCTGAAGACTTTCACGGAATGGCTGAATATTCCGTGTAATAATCACGGATCCATAACTTCTAAATCTGTGGCAGTTTCACGGAATCGCAGCATGACGTAGCAGAGTGTGAATAGGGCAGATTTTGCAGGTTGGTAAGTTGGGGATGGTCGGCAGGCGTATAAACATGCGACTCATATACCAAAGGTTGCGAGTTCTAATCCATGCGGACACTTTGCATATATTCTGTTTTCTATACCAGCGCGATGCAGACGTGTTGCAAATGTGCTTTTTATCATTTCTTTACTCACTATATCCATGGTTACAAACAATAAATTATGACATAATACATACATAATTTGGGAAAGGCTTACATTGAATTAACAGCAAGGTTTCTGAGTGGTTAAGGTTAGATTAGGGATTTGGGAAAGGCTTACATCGAGTTAACAGCAAGGTCTCACTGTGCGCCAATCGCGGACTTTTCCGTGAAACTGACACAGATTTTGATCTGTGTTCATTTCACAGAATTTTCTGCCATTCCGTGCAATGGATTCTGATGTTCATACTCCGTGTCAGTTTCACAGATTTCTAAGAGATCAGGCTGAAATTGTCCTCCATGCGACGTAAGAAGGGTAGCCATTTTGTTGGTTCTCCGTTTAACTTTTCAGCAGGGAGTGAGACAGGTGCTTGAACTATATAACTAGGGGCTCTGGCTTGAGAACTCAAGGCCCTGGTTTGAGAACTAGGGGCCTGGGCTTGGGAACATGCTGCCCTGTCTGCTGCAGATGGAGCCCTGACTACATGACTGGGGCCTAAGGCTAAAAAACTGGGGCCTGAGGCTAGAGGACGCGGGCTTGAGGCTAGAGGACTGGGGACCTCTCCAGTAGAGCTTGGGGCTCTAACTGGTGAGCTACTGGCTCTAACCTGTGAGCTTTGAGTTCTACTGGAGACGTAAAGGCAAGCAGTCGGCCCACCATATCACAAGTTTGCTTCTCCACAGACGCTAGTTCGAAAAAGCTGTCTGATGTTGGTCTGATGCCTGCGGCTGTCGCCTGACCGTAACTGATTTTTCACTGTTGAAAACCAAGAAACTAAAAAGTTTCTCTAAAAAGAAGTCTGTTGTTTGTAAGTCATTATGTTAGCCTGGATTCTGAAAGGAACTAAAAGAACATGTCCAACAGAAACATCTGGTACGATTCATGAGCTTCAAACGAATATTAATTAAAACCCTTATCAGCCTCCCGACGTTCGCGATTATTTCGCGAACCGTACATGCTTGGTACCGTTGGAAAGATGAAGATCAGACGCAGAGAATGTGTGGTGGTTCAACCCTCTGGGTTAAACGTAGCCGGAGCTATAGCGCCTCAAAGTCGGTCATGTCTTTTAGATTGTAGCCTTTTTTACTAAACACATTACAGACAGGATGGAAATAATAACTGGTCCAGGAGCCCCGGGGGCTTGACAATATGCATTAAAATGCCTTATTCATCATGGTTTACATGATTTAACACATAAAAAAATATATACATATGTTCTTTAGTTTTTTTGGGATAAATATTTAATAAAACAAAATTCAATAATGCAGGATGTTGGATTTCATTCATACATGTTGTACCCATGGGTCTGTTGAGTCAACAAGGGGGGGCACACCTGCGCTTATGATTTCCAGATAGTAAAAACAAATTATTTGTTGTTGTATTACTTATCAATAGATTGTTAACATTTTACACAGGTCAAACTCAAATTCAGTTACGGGGTTTTTGACCAGCGAATGTGTGCAAATGTGCATTTAAACGGCACTGGCGGCATCACATAACATTTTAATGAACAGGTTACAAACTAGTTTGTTGTAGCTATATGGGTGCTCAGCTTTTCCTGTTGTTAAATACATTAGGCCAAAATCTCAATTTATAAAAGATTAAATGTGTATGCACAGACTATTTAAGTGTAGGTTGTATATTGGCCATGACTAGATGACTACTTTCTCGTCAGGTCCACATGTCTCAGTCAGACATCAAATAAGTAAAATATTGCCTTTAGACGTAGTGTTTAGTACTTATTCAAAACACAATATCTTTTTTTACCCTTGCAAAACTTTGTTCAACTCCTGGCTGCTGATGTGCGGCTGCTGCGGAACTCCAGTGCATTCAGTCAAGATAGAAGGGGCGGAGTTATTAGGTTTACTGACAGTTTGAGGAGCGACCAAGATTAACACAAGCTCTTTTTAAGAACTTCCATTGGCTAAATATTTGTAAAACAGACAGAAAGACATAAAGGGTGGCCAATAGCATAGATTTATTGAAGAAGAAAAAAACACCACCACCCAAAAAAAGGGCACTTCAGAGTGTAAGGGCAAAAAGGGCATGTGCTCTGCACAGGTTGAGCCCTACCTTTGCACATGCCTGACTGGAGGACTGGGGCTAGAGACTAGAGAACTTGGGCTAGAGACTAGAGACTGAGGGCTCTGTCTGCAAAAAGGTGTAGGGCTCCAACTGGTGAGCTAACTACTCTAACCTGTGAGCTGAGGGCTATGTCTGCTGAAATTGTGGATTTAACAGAAGTAGGAACTGCGGACATTGTTTTGGGTGGATCAGGAACCAGAGTAAAATAGAGGAAATCAGGCTCCATTACCACACAATTCCCCTCGGAACAACAAACAACAAACACTAACTATAAGCCACACTGGCTTGAACAACAGGTACTGGGAAAAAAATAACAATGGTTGTGATAAAACAAAGCAGAAACTTGAGCAGATACATCAAACAGGGAACTTGTACATGGACAGGAACCGCCAGGTGATAGGATTACAATGACTGATAACTGACTAACATACAGACGGAAATTAAATATCTAACTAATAAGGGAAGTGAGTGCATCTGGGGATCAATCAACAAAAATTACAAGACAGCTAAAGCATGTGACTAGGTCATGTGATACAAAGAGCGGGAAAACAGAACCATTTCACATCAGACGCGATCGGTGGATCTTAATTCGTGACCGGAGTGAATGGAACAGTGTTTAGTCCTTCAAACCAATTGTGTGATACCCTTCCGTTTCCCCCAGTCCGGATGGTAATGCGAGCCCTGCATTCCCAAATAAGACACACAGGGACACCGTGACATATACATCATTATATCCCATAGAGTAGAAATTAATGTCCATATGGTTATGGAATATTCTACTTTCCCGATATCAGAAATCAATATGCATTCTTTATTCATGGCTGTGTTCTTAGGCAAAATAGTAAGCACACTCCCTTGGCTGAAAAGCAACCCCAAACATGAATGGTCTCAGGAAGTTTTACTGTTGGCATGACACAGGACTGATGGTAGCGCTCACCTTGTCTTCTCCGGATAAGGTGTTTTCCGGATGGCCCAAACAATCGGAAAGGGGATTCATCAGAGAAAATGTCTTTACCCCAGTCCTCAGTAGTCCAATCCCTGTACCTTTTGCAGAATATCAGTCTGTCCCTGATGTTTTTCAAGGAGAGAAGTGGTGTCTTGCTGCCCTTCTTGACACCTTCCTCCATAAGTCTTCGCCTCACTAAGTGTGTAGATTCCTGCCTGCTGCCATTCATGAGCAAGCTTTGCACTGGTGGTGCCCCATCCCCACAGCTTAATCAACTGTAGGAGATGGTCCTGGCACTTTCTGGACTTTCTTGGGCACCCTGACGCCTTCTTCACAACAATTGCACCTCTCTCCTTGAAGTTCTTGATGATCCGATAAATGGTTGATTTAGGTGCAATCTTACTAGCAATATCCTTGCATGTGAAGCCTTTTGTGTGCAAAGCAATGATGATAGCACTTGTTTACTTGCAGGTAATCACGGTCGACAGAGAACAATGATTTCAAGCACCACCCTCCTTTCAAAGCTTCCAGTCTGTTATTCTAACTCAATCAGCATGACAGAGTGATCTGCAGCCTTGTCCTTGTCAACACTCTCACCTGTGTTAACGAGACAATCACTGACATGATGGCAGCTGGTCCTTTTGTGGCAGGGCCGAAATGCAGAGGAAAGGTTTTTGGGGGGGATTAAGTTCATTTTCATGGCAAAGAGAGACTTTGCAATTCATTGCAATTCATCTGATCACTCTTCAGATATGTTTCGGCCTTTGACACCTGATGTGTGATTTGAGTGTTCTCTTAATTATTTTGTGTATTAATAATTATGCATCCCTGCCACCCACACAGAACATTATTATTATTATTTGCGTTCATATCTTTTAAACACCTACAGTACAGTACATCCAAGCATTTTAAAAAGTTAGTAAACCATTACCTCCATATCCTGAGGTGGAAGTCAGAAATTGATTAATAATTTGCCTATTTCTGGGTATGGCCCTACCCTGGAAATTCAGAGTTCTCGCGAGAGCACAATTTGAATTTGCTCTGGCATCGAGTAATGCTGCTCATTAATTATGCCATTGTAGCTGAGCTGCACCAATCACATCGGTGTATCTGATATAGGCGGGCCAGAGGCGAGCTAAACAGATTACGGCAGCGCTGCGACCTCAAAGTCATTAGTGAACATTGCAAGATGGTTACGTACGGTGGCCGACAGGGGCAAATGACCTGCAACTTAAAGAAAACACATGCAAATAGACAAAACACAAGCAAATTAATAAAACATATTTTATTAATTTGACAACACATGCGCAGCATTCAGCAAACACGCTGCAAATACACACACCACCAAATACATAAACACACTGCAAATATAGAAACGCTGCAAAAAGAAAAGCACACAAATCCTTTAAACACATGCATCAAAAAACGCAGCATCCAGTTTACACAACAGAAGTGCTCCGGACCACTAGGGGGCGCTAGTAGGTTGTTTTGTGTTTTATCTGTAGATTTTAGCCAAATTGTAGAAAAAGCAGCTAAAAGTTTATTGATGTTATGACTGAATTTACAATGAATTAGAGTAATTTATTTTCCAAACGCTTATCTTTTGTATGTTTTTGTGCGCAACAGTTAAAAGGAAACATCAATTCATTATATTTCCATGCGTTCCGTCCTTGAGTGTTATTGTTACTGATGTAAATTAATTGGTGCATCATCGTGCCCATTCTTAAGTCTCCTTCCTGCTAGCTCATAGGACTTTTAGTTATTGAAAAGTGTTCTCCAGGCAGATCTGCCTTGGAGGCAGAAGTCATTTGATTCAAAACTGAGGGCGGACCTCACATGACATCGTAAATGTGCACATGAGCATCGTTTTTTTCAGTTTTTAATCATATCTAACCGTAAATATATACATATAATGTATATATATAAATCGTAATTATATATCAAAATTAAACTTAATGTGAGGTCCGCCCTCAGTTTTGAATAAACCAATCAAATGACTTCTGCCTCCAATGCAGATCTGCCTGGAGAACACTTTACAATAAATCTAATTCTATGGTTTTGTTGGGCAAAACCTTTGAATTAGATTCTGGATGTATTTATTCTGGCCTAATCCATGTTTGTCATTTAACAGCAGTTACATATTCATGTTCACAGGACCAATGAGTGTACTAGGCTACAAAATGTTATGTCAGTATTCGGCATCAATACAGTTTGGCTTTTGTCACAGGTGCAGCTGCTTCTCCATCATTCAGGCTATGCTGATGTCACGGGACCCCCAACAAAATGTCACCTGTGTCCAACAAGATGTGACTTTCATCAATGAAAACGGTAAAAAGAAAAGAATATAGTACACAGCTGAAGCAAGATTAAAACAATTAGCAGAAATACTAACCCCAGAATTTACCTGTGGCCGGAAACATCCCAGGGAGGGTTGAAGAATCCAGAATCAAGTGCAGCGTCCTGAGTGTTATTGGTACATTTATGTCTAGCATTTATATCTAGCATATTTGATGAATAGCAATGGTTTACCAAATAAATACTGTCTACAATAATGCTCACAAAGTATAATTTCATTTAAATAGCCAATTTCACATCCTCCAAGCTGTAAAGGCCTACAAGCTCTTAGTCTTGCAAGACAAGGATAAATACAAGATTCTAGAAACTCATTTTTTAATAAAGCAGTTGATCAGCATCTTGAAGGGGATGTTCCATATCTTTGAAGGACCAGTTCCTCTTCAGCAAGTCTCTGTGGGGTGAAATTAGAAATTTCAGCAAGTGTGGTGTTTAATAAAGCAGGTTAGTGCATGAACACTGTCCAGCCTCAATTCAACAGTTCAGCTAAAGTAAAACCTGAATTTACTTCTTTGCGCATGAGCAAAGGAATACACTTGTTGTTAAAGGTGCTATTTGTAGAATTTTGGGACATAACAATGGAACTACATTTTCTTTTAAGTGACCACCTTACAAATGCTGTGAAAACTGTCATTCTCAATTTATGGCATATGGGATAATGAGCTGTAAGTTCTCTCCAACCCTCCTTGAGGTCAACCTATTATAGCTTAAATGTTTAGCTAAATTAGAAACTGTTGTGCTAAATTAGGGTTGAAGAAAACACAGTAGATTTCCAGGCAGCCCTGCCCTACACTATGCAGTTGTTTGTTGCACACAAGAATGCATAATTTAAATCAAAAGACAGACCCAGAAATGCACATTGACCAAAAATGTCCTTACTGCAATTCCAAATGACAAAATAAGCAGTGCATAGTGTAGAGCAGCCTTATTCATGTCTGGGACTTATTTACACCTAGTACACCATTTAATTATAAGGTAAAACAGAAAACCAGCAGGCTCTATACCTCATAGGGTAAAAGTTGAATACTCCTGGTCTAGGGAATATCCCATCTAAATTGCTTCCCCAGATCTTTTTAATAATGTAAAGATGGTTATTTTAAGACTTAACAGGATCTTCGTTGAAATCATAGTTTCAGGAGTCAGGTTGTGGTTACATCATAGAATCTTTAATAAAGTATCATCTTGTCTGGAAACATGGACATCTCAGGACAAGGAACCAAAGACGGGCTTGAAGAGGAATACCCGAATAACAATTGGAACTTTTTTACATAGCCTTAGCATTGTCGTTCGCATCCCTCCTAGAAGAAAACCCTTATCTCCTCAGACCCGTGACTGTCTCGTGAGCACATGTGCCGGTCACCTTAGCTTCTGTCTAGCATCTATGAATGGCATCAACATGTATATAACAGAGTTGTAAGCTATATGTTCTAAACTATAAGCTTATTCTGATGTTTATAATATAAGAACAGTATCTTCCTGGGCCCTCTCTGTCCTAAGTCACTCGCCTGGCCTTGCTTCCTGTCTCAGTCACCTGTTGTCATAGTGACCAACTATCCCCCTCCTAAAGGAAAATCCCCTTAAGGTAACTATACCATAACACCCTTTCTGCACTCATGGTTTGACCCTGAACCTTCCCCCTGTCTGCCTTCAGACAGTCTAACAGGCCTCAAACTCCTCCAACAAGCCTCTAACCGTAGGTGTATAAGACTCTCATCTAGTAATACCATTCTAAACTGTTTAAACTGTATTCAAACATGATTATATAGAATCTACTTCTCAACAACAACAAAAAATGTAGGACCTGTTGTGAAAGAGCTCATTATATAAGCAACAATGCACAGTGGGGTGTGTTATTTGTTCAATACACCACAGCTAAGAGCTGTTCATATGTACTATGTTTTGCGGAATGCTTGGAGAACAGCACTTAGCCTTAGTATATTGGAAATATATAACCAACCCCCAGGATGCCTCATTGATTTTATTAACCGGTTTTAGGTGCCTGGACATAATGACTGGATACAGCGCTTAGTATAATGGTAATATATCATAAACCCCTGAGATGTTTAGTAACATTTGGCACTCACCTTCACGAGAAGTAACAGTGTTCCGCTGTTTCCATCCAGGTGCAGTGAGGCTTTTGGGTCACCCTCCATGATGGCTTTGCTCTTAAAGAAGTTTCAATCTAGATAGGCTTTAATTGACAGCCTGCAACCATCTTCTAGAGATCTGAAGTGCTTCCAGGCAGTGTTGGTTCTTCCTTTTACGTGTGGTGTAACTGCCGTTAAATTAAAAAGAGTGAATTAGGCAAGAGTAAATATATCCAGAATCTAAATATGTATGCAATATTTATGCAAAAAATGAACACGCCTAGCTGCCTAGGTTTTTCATAAATTACACTTCTAAAGGACAGGAAGCAGTTTGCAATAGGTTTTTAACATTCTCATCCAGAACCGCCTAAACGTGGGGATGCAATGATTTTTGTACCAATACAATTAATATCAGATTAAACTATAAACATAAGGCTTTGTACGGGGATTAAGGCACATTTTGTCACACTAGGTGTTACATGCAGCCCATTTTAAATGAAAACACCTGAGCATTTAAACTAGATGGATAGTTAAAGCATCAGGAGTGCCACAATCACACAATCAATCATTACAACCAATAATAATTTTAAATGTCAGCAAAAGTGGCATTTTAACTTTTAAAAGTGGCATAATGCTGTATATATATATAACTCACCTGCACTCAAGTAGGAGTAGTTGTCCGGACAAGGTTTATCTGACTTTATTGTGGGCTTCGCTTTTTGTTCTCAGTAGCAGGAGGTAGACTAAAGAAAGGGCACGAGGATGCACCAATTAATTTACATCAGTAACAATAACGCTCAAGGACAGAACGCATGGAAATATAATGAATTGATGTTTCCTTTTAACTGTTGCTCACAAAAACATACAAAAGATAAGTGTTTGGAAAATAAATGACTCTACTTCATTGACAATTGAGTCATAATGTCAATAAACGTTTAGCTGCTTTTTCTACAATTGGCAAAAATATACAGATAAAACTCAAAACAACCTACTAGCGCCCCCTAGTGGTCCAGAGCACTTCCGTTGTATAAACTGGATGCTGCGTTTTTTGATGCATGTGTTTTCGTGGTTTGTCTACTTTTCTTTTTGCAGTGTTTCTATATTTGCAGTGTTTCTATATTTGCAGCGCTTTTATGTATTTGGTGGTGTTTATTTGCAGCTCGTTAACTGAATGCTGCACATGTGTTTTCAAATTAATGAAGATGTTATTTTAATTTGCTTGTGTTTTGTCTATTTGCATGTGTTTTCTTTAAATTGCAGGTCGTTTGCCCTTGTCGGCCACCGTGATTACAGATCATAGATTGTATATTACTGGATGGAGCCATGTGTGACATCATTGGTTTGTTAAGATCTTATTTGGGTAATTGAATTTGCCGTTACGGGCGCAGACATGTTGGTTGCGGATGTGACAATTTTAGACGAGAGGGAGAAGTAATCTAGCTAGCTAATAGATATAAAATGGGATGCTAACGAAAAACAGTAATAAAACAAAATGTAAAACAAAACGTAACGTTACTTTCTGGAAAAAAAGTTAAATTCCAACTCCTTTGAGTGTCTTGTCGTACAACCGAACGCCCTAAATGCCCCTTTGCTTTATCGCCGATTTTAAAATCAACGAGACCATAATTCAAAAAATGAACATCATGATAAATTGCAGAAGGCTTAAATCTAGCGATTGAGACCATATACTCATTATGAAAATGTTTACTGAGGTAATAAACGAAGTACATTATGTCTCTCATTCTCATAGACTATTATAGACTATTACAAAAACCGAGCTCTTTTGCAACCAGACGTATCGCCTCCAGCTGGAATTCAGATAGAATGCAGGTTTAAGACACATCCTCATTTGCGTCAATTTGCCAAACCGGATGCTCACCCTGTGTTACTGATGAACACTTGACTTTGAAACAGCTTTGGCCGCTACAATAGCCGAGTTAGAGTTGGCTTTTTATCTAAAAGAGGAACAGAACACGGCGCTCCGAATCGTTCTTTTGCAAAAAGGGCGTTTTTGCTGTTTTGCCAACCGGATAAGGTAAGAGTTTAATCTACCAGTTAACTCCGCTGGTAGCTGTGATTGTTCGTAGTGTTATCCAATTGCGTGCAGTGAGATTTTCAAATGCATGCTTGGTGCCGCCCCTCCATTTGGTCCATTTTCATACTTGATGCTTTGGGTCTGGAATTTTTCAGGCTAGCATTGTAATGACAGGTAGTGACCAGGAGGGGTCATGCATAGCAAGGGTATATAAGGGAGACCAGGATGTAGTGGAAGGCACATGAACAAGGGGAATAAACCGAACAAACAGAACTTACGTGTGGTTGTCTTCTGAGTATTACTTCTTTATGACTGTAAAGAATATCTACAGACATTACAAGCGTGGCCCATCACCAGCCCCCATAAAATTGTTGATCCTAGGAACTTCAAGAAAAAAAGATAATAATATGTTAATTTCATATTTAAACTTACAATATGTAGTTTTTGGCCGCCAGGGGGCTCTCAATCAAAACAATAGCAAAAGATGTACTTAGATGACGTCGGGAAGTAGCGTGGGTTATGGGTTTTGTTATCGTTGTCAATGACAACCTTCCAATCTAGCGTCTCCGGCAGAAAATAATTTCACTGACAAAGTAATGTATTGTTAAAAATATTATAACTTTATTCACGTTATGTTTGGCGGTTCCCTGGAACTTATGTGTATTCCATGTGTACTTGGAGGTTGGAAATTCTGAGTTCCTAGTCAGAAATTTACTGGAACGCCCGCCCAAGTGGGAAATTCCTAGTCGCAAGGTCGGAGATATTTCACTACCCCAAGTTCATTTTCCAAGATAGCAGCACCCTGTATCAACAGTAACTGAAAGTTGTTGTTACTGTTAATTTTTAGTAATCGTTTTATTTGTTTTTCACGAATTGCCTTACACACAGTACTGTCCAACTGTTGTGTCTGGACATGTAGCTACGGCATTAGAAGGCTTGAAAACACACCGAAATGCGTTTTATCAACTGGTTGTGCTAAAAATGGCTAACATGGCTAGTTGTATGCTACTTTGATGGCTGACTTGTTTTCCCACTTCGGTAACTGGAATGTGATCAACTTGTTTTACTCGGGTGTGACGTCATTCCGAGTTCCGACCTCCCACTTCTGAGCCAAATGGAACGCAGCATTATGCTGCGTTCGTTTATTCTCAAAGATCCGACTCGGAACTCGGATATGATGTCACTTCCACACTTCAAGCATTCTATTATTTTTTGTATGTCCGAGTCTGAGAAAAACATAGATGCCACCCGGTTTGAAACAAGTCTTTTTTTTCAATATTTCACTCACATCAACACTGATTCCCATACCAACAGGCAGTGATACGGGCGCAGTAACGTATTGCAGTAATACGAGTGATTGACATTGTCTTTTAAATAACCAAAGCGGTCCAAAAACTATGAAAACAATACATGTTTACAAGTCACAGGGCGCAGCCATCTTGAATTCCTGCTCGGAATTCCTGCTCGGTCACCTCTGATGCTGCGTTCGTTTATCTTTCCGAGTCGGAAAGATAAACGAACGCAGCATTAGAGCAACTAGCGCAGGCAAAGGTTATGACGCCATTGACGGAAGACAAAATGAAACGTCCCGTGTCTTTGAATTATATTACAAATTTATCTGGATTTGAAAGTTGGTGGAAACATTTAGGATAATGTAAGTACACAACTAAGAAATATATATAATGTAGGTATAGTGATGTTTGCTTTTTTAATGCAAACATCTTTTTTTATTGTTTTGGAAAACCACATACTGTACCTTTAATGTTGGTACCAAACAGGTTTAACTTTAAAATATTTGGCATTAGTGATCTGGGAAATATAGGTGTTTGTGAGGTTAAAACCCTCGTGTTGTCCTCCCGATGGCCATACACCTGTGGTCCTCTGGGGTCAAAAAAGACCCCATCTGGTTTGACTCTTATTTAAAGCATATAGTATAAATATTAAATCAATTTTCTGTTACACCTTAAGTCTTAATTCAGTCCAACCCATTACAACAAATTTTTCCCTTCGATTTGGAATTTAGGGCCAATAATCCTTGTTTACATAAAAGTATAAAAATATTTTGACAGAAAAATATTAAATTTGGGGTCAAAATGACCCCAAGCACAACACAAGGGTTTAGTGTTGGGGATCTTCTGTACAGTCAGTGTTGCCATGTCCGCGGTTTTCTAGCCAGATTGGGTTATTTTTAAATCAATTTTGCGGTAGAAAATATATTGGTCGCGGGTTGCGGTTTTTTGGGCTATTTTTAAACAACCACATCTGCAGCATTTTCCTTTAAATAAATAAATGTGAACTAGGCTGTATGGTGCAGCCTGTGCCAGGTATGAGAGGAGCAGGCACGTGCACAGGTAGGGCTCAACCTGTGCAGAGCACATGCCCTTTTTGTCCGAAGTGCCCTTTTTTCGGGTGGTGGTGTTTTTTTCTTCTTCAATAAATCAATGCTATTTGTCACCCTTTACGTCTTTCTGCCTGTTTTACAAATATTTAGCCAATGGAATTTCTAAAAAAGAGCTTGTGTAAATCTTGTTCGCTCCTAAAACTGTCAGTAAACCTGATAACTCCGCCCCCTCTATCTTGACTGAATGCACTACAGTCTTATACAATCTATGACTACAGTTCCCCAGCAGCCGCACATCAGCAGGCAGCTTATCGAAGATTTGCAAAGGTAAACAAAGATCTTGATGTTTGAATAAGTACTAAACACTATGTCTATAAAGGCAATATTTTACTTATTTGATGTCTGACTGAGACGTGGGAGGAGAGACGTCTAGCATTTGCCATCTAGTTATTGCCAATATACAGCCTACACTTAAATAGCCTGGCCAAATGTATTTTACAACAGGAAAAACTGAGCACCCATATAGCTACAACAAACTAGTTTGTAACCTGTTGATGAAAATGTAATGTGATGCCGCCGCGCCGTAACTGCATTTTAGTTTGTCCTTTGTAAAAAAGTAATACATTAACTTATAATTTGTTTTTACCATCGGGAAATCATAAGCGCACGTGTGCCCCCACGCTGTTTAGTAATGGAACTTACACAAAGCGACGAGTGATATTCGTCGTCATAGGTAACATATTTCTTTTTTGATTTGTGATGGCTGATACGCTTAATTTATTAACATTTAATCAGGTTATGGTAATAATATTAAACTAGAACTGCAAGCAGTTTTGGCGGGGTCCAAGCCGTCCCTGGCAAGTCCCCCCTGGTGCAAGTCGCCCCGATGACCCGCGGAGCCCACAAAAGCAGAACCTATAATATTGGAACCAAAGTCACTGTTCAGATTAGGTTGCTACTTTATGCCGCGGCCAACAGTTCATGTAGCGCATTTGAATGAACTGATCTTTGATTTAATAAGTGTGGATTTAACAGCTATCGCCATCTGTCTCTTATGAGTAAGGTATCTACTGTTAATTGACTAAAAGCTGTGAAGTTAGTTGCACAAGCGCTATGTAGCTAAGCTACATGCATTGTTAACATTAGTTACTGTAGCTAGCTACCTTGTTAAGATGTCAGTAGAAAAGCTAGCAAACTATGACAGTGTTGGTTAGCTATGTGGTTG
>JACXGM010025201.1:0-15405 GCA_016801145.1 Umbra pygmaea | reverse complement strand
AACTGGTAGATAAAACTCTTCCCGTATCAGGTCGCAAAACAGCAAAAACGTCCTTTTATAAAAAAGGAACGATTTGAGCGCCGTCTTCTGTTCCTCTTTTAGACAAAAAGCCAAGTCTAACTCGTTCATTGTAGTGGCCAAGATCATTTTAAACAACTGGTGTTAATCCATAGCGATCTTACAATGTTTACTAATGACTATGAGGTCGCAGCTCTGTCGTGTCGTCATCTGTTTAACACACCTCTGGCACGCCTATATCAGATACACCGATGTGATTGGTGCAGCTCGGCTACAAGGGCATAGTTAATGAGCAGCATTACTCGGTGCCAGAGTAACTTGCTGAGCAAATTCAAATGGTGCTCTCGCGAGAACTCTCGATTTCCAGGGTATAATAGCCCTGGTTCAATTAAAAAAATCTTCTGTAGCCAATTTTGTTTCTCAGACTAAATTTAACAACTGCAGTGAATTCTAACTGTAGTCTTTCACTTTTTAAAATCAGAAATATCTGTAATTTGATTGGCTGAAATTGGGTTCCAATCTTTTGACAATTCCCTGATATCCGCACGTAGAAAGTTGCCTTATCACTGAAAAATCACTACGCCAAACCTGAGGAGCTGATCAAAAAAAAAAAAAATCCCTCTCAATTCACACCTTAACAACAAATTTCCCAATAACATTATCCATCAACTAAAAATAATTTTTAACATTCAATCACCACACAATCATTGTCACCAACTTAAACATGCTAACCAGTATCAGGATTTGAGTAATCTCATTTGTTTTAAGTGCTAATTCGTGACAACAATTTATGTTATTGCCTGAATTGAATTTGTTGTCCTTAATGGAAAATGCTTGTCTTCAGGAAGGAATAGCTTATGAAAAACAGCATTATGGCAACGTTTTCTTGTTGCTTGTGAACAATATAAAGAACTGTATTGACCGTTCTGACAGTATCTAGACTTTTGGAGTTCCATTACGAAGGAGGACATTCTGACCATTTCCGTTGCTTAGAGAATTAAAGGAATTCTTTATGCAGAATTAATATGCATTGTTTGAAATGTGAGAACAATTATGATTTGGTTTACAAAACATTGTGCGTAAAATTTAATGTAAAAATACTTGATTCTTCATTCAATCGTTTACAAGATTGAATGAGCCAGTGTCCTACCACCCTATAAGGTACAATATGTAGTTTTCCAAAACAATAACAAAAGACATACTTTGCATTTAAAAAGCTAACATCACTATACCTATATTATATATATTTCTTAGTTTTGTACTGTTACAATCTAGCTCCCGTAGGAGGGGGACATGACACCCTACTGCTCAGAAAACCCAGCTGGTCAGCAAAAGAGGTATGGGGTCGAGGGTGCGAGTAAGGACACAGAAACCAAAGTACCGTTAACACAAAGGGCTTTTTATTGCCACGGTAAATTAATTATGTTTTTTAAATAATATGTTTGGGAGGAGAGGCTGAGCTAACCCAAAGTAAAGAAATGATACAAAATCACCCCTAACCTGCACTAAACTAACACATACAATACTAAACTAACTGGCACTCGATCCAGGTGCCCTAACCGAAGTACAGTGGGTGGGCGCTCAGATCTACCCTAGTGTGTTCTAGACAAGGGAGTTACCCTACGGGTGGTGTAAGGCCAGGCCGTCTTGCCTGACACTCCCCAAAAGTGCCTCCTCTCCCCCTCTGGGAACACAAAAGAACAAATGATAGTGGTCAAATTTACAGACACATCAAATATGAGACAAACAGCACTAAACACTAACACTCACACTTACACTATAGGCCTAACACTCTAACAGAGAAACACAGCTCTCACTCTAACCACCCTACTACTACACACACAGACCATAAGACAAACCAGCAGAGCATCTGCTTGCCAAACCAAAGAGAGAGACTGACTGACACAAAATGGCACTTTATATAGTAGGGAAGGGCATGATGGGAAGGGTGTTGAATGATGAAACCAGGTGTATGGGATAACGAAGGGGAGGAGTCATAGATTAGTGATGATGAGCAGAACCAGGGCCACCTGTGGGAAAACACAAACTGAACAGAGACAAACATACACAGAAAACAGGAATCCAAAACAAAGGTAACACAGAAAATACAAACTTTTACACTGGGGGACGTAACATGTACCTACATTATCCTAAATGTTTCCACTAACTATTAAACCCAGAGAAATTTGTAATACAATTCGAAAACATGGGACGTTTCATTTAGTCTTCCGTCAATGGCGCCATATAACCTTTGACTGCTCTAGTTGTTTTAAGTTCCAGGGAACCGCCAAACATAATGTGAATAAGGTTGTAACATTTTTAACAATAGATTATTTTGTCAGTTAAATTTTTTTCTGCCGGAGATGCTAGATTGGAAGCTTGTCATTGACGACGATAACAAAACCCATGATCCTACCCTACTTCCCGACGTCATCCAAGTACGTCTTTTGCTATTGTTTTGATTGAGAGAACCCTAGTGGCCAAAAACTACATATTGTACGTTTAAATGATTATGCAGGCGATGCGTAAAAGTGCGGCACGTCCGCACTGGCTCCAATGCCTAGATAAAATTGAACATTGTTAGAGTCTAGAATTTAAATAAGAGTTACTCTAATTAATTAGGTTAATAGAAGATGAAATAGCATTGTTTTTTAGCTAACAATGTTCAAAAGCTCTTTACATTTTAAGCGCTGCTTTGTTTACGAACGGTGGTAGGAACATGCACGAATGGAGCTGTGCACAGACAATTTGGGGGCAGGCGCCCAAGAAAGAAAATGGCTATATATACATATATATATATATATATATATATATATATATATATATATATATATATATATATATATATTAATATATAGTAACAAGTTAAGGGGTGTGTGGTTTCCACGTCATCAACCTCAATAAAAAACAGGAACACACAGAACAGTTTCAATGCAGTTGGGAATTTATTAGGGAAATAAATCCACAGTTGGGAAAGGATAAAGGGGGGGAGGGTTTAGCTACCAGTTCACAGTCCATAATCTATTCTCGTTGTCATTTATCCAGGGGGAAATTCCAAAGCACTGTTCTCAGCCAGTCCAATTCGGTACACAGTGTTAAATCTGTAGGCACAGCCACACAGAACACAACATAACTTGTCACACTCTCTGTAACACACTTCTCCTTGCCTCTTCTGGCATGCTTCCCTTCTTATCTACAAACACTCAATCACTTAACGATCCACAGTTTCCTTCTTTGGTGCAGGACGTACCTATACGTGATGCCAACATGCTGCTAGATATCTTCCCTCAATCACCACTCCCCTCACCTCTCCCTGCCATCTGCCACAATATATATATGCACATGTGCTTGTAAGTTTGCATAAATTTGAAAATATGATATTTCAGCATTGATTTTGTCAATATGAAGCCATTAATTATCACACAGTTGTTTGGCTCCTTTGTAAACCATACTGATAACAGAAAACACCCAAATGGCCCTGATCAAAAGTTTACATACACTTAAATGTTAAAGGATAATTTCCCACACCTGTGGCATTTTAAATTGCAATTAGTGTCTGTGTAGAAATAATCAGCGAATTTGGTAGCTCTCACATAGATGCCCTGAGAAGGCTAGATACTGAGACATGGGGAGCAGAAAGGAACTGTCAAAAGATCTGCGTAATAAGGTACTAGAACTGCATAAAGTTGGAAAAGGATATAAAAAGATATCAAAAGCCTTGCAATTGCCAGCCAGTACTGTTCAATCACAAGACACTCTGGGGTAGATCTCAAACATGTGGTTCATGCAAGACGACCACAGACTTTGCATCACCTGGAGGCATTCTGCCAAGAGTAATAGGCAGTTACAGTGCATCCGAAAAGTATTCACAGCGCTTCACTTTTTTCACATTTCGTTATGTTACACCCTTATCCCAAATTGGATTAAATTAATTATTTCCCTCAAAATTCAACAAACAATACCCCGCTATGACAATGTGAAAAAAGTACACTGTATTGAGAAATTAGAATATTTAGACTTTTGAACAGGGGTCATTTCATTATTTCCTTTGTTGCCATGTTTAGTTTTATGATTGTGCCATTCTGTTATGATCTACAGTTCAATATGAATCCCATGAGATATATAAACAAATTGTTTTGCCTGCTCACCTTTTCTTTACAAACAGGGGCATGTACAAATTTGAGCACAACTGTGTATATATAGAGGGCACTTGTTGAGTCTGAGGGGGAAACGGCAGGTCTATCTGATATATATCAACACCGGCCTAGAGGGCACTTGTTGAGTCTGAGGCGGAAACGGCAGGTCTATCTGTGCACGTGGATGATCAAACTGATAGAAAGGCAACAGTAACTCAAATAACCACTCATTACTGTTTAATTCTGTGTTATAAGGTATGCAGGAGATCATCTCTAAATGCACAACACATCGAACATTGAAGCAGATGGCTACAGCAGCTTTATGTTTTGATGTCACTCCATGTATGCCGTAGAGTATTGTGTTGTAGTAAGTATTGCACACGCAGGTGCTGCTCTCTCTTATTCTCTATGCTGCTACCTATTCTCTATGCTACAGGGTGTTTAGCTATTACGAATGCAGGTGCAGTCGTTTTCCCTACTGATTGGTATGGCTTGGTGAGGGTATTTAAGCATGAGGGTATTTAAGCCTTTTGGGTTTGTTGAACTGTGTCGAATATTATTTCTGTTTCCTATGTGTATGTATACCGACATCTATGTTTCTATGCTCAAGATTTTGCCTGAATCCTTTCATCTGGAAAAAAACATACCGATTTGATTTGCAACTGTCTCCTGCATGATCAGATTGTGACAGAGTGGCACTCCTGTCAGCTAAGAATAGGAAACTGGGGCTACAATTTGCAAGAACTTCATAAAATTGGACATTAAAAAAGATACACTGTAAAAAATGTCTGTAGATTTCACAGTGAAAAACTGTCAAATCATCACGGTAAAATACTGTACACTAAAAAAAGGTTGAACACAGTTTCTGTAAAAGTGAAACACAGTAATTTTATTTATCATCTATTTTCTGTTAAAAATACATTACTATACTGTTGAATATACTCTTGCACTGTGTTTATAACGGAAATATGCCGTAAAATATACGTAACAGCCAACATTCTATAAGATTTCCCAGAACAAAATATATGTGGATCATTATTCTTTAAATTGGATTATTGTCACATTCAATTCTAATTCATTTTACCCTAATAGTGGAAAAAGTTATACCGTATTTATCACGGTAAAGTTCTATATCACTGAATCCCAATATTGAAATTACATGTTTAAACTGTTAAATTTACTCAACAAACTTGTTCACTTCAGTGTAACAATGATGTTAATATTACTGAAATCCAATGTTAAATGTACATGTTTTAAATGTTAAATTTACATGTAATTCCGTAAGTATGTTTACGGTTTGATGTGTTTTTTACAGTATTGTTCTGGTAACCACAGCTGCCAGTTATTTTCTGTAAAAACAACAGGATTTTTTTTACAGTGTAGGAAAAAATTTGCCTGGTCTGATGAGTCTCAATTTCTGCTGCAACTTTTAGCTGGTACGTTCAGAATTTCACAGAATGTTTCGAAAGAGAGAAAAAATAAAAGCACAACACATTAATCATTGAAGCTGATGGGCTACAGCATCAGAAGTTCACAACGGGTGCCACTCCTGTCAGCTAAGAACAGGAAGCTGAGGCTACAATTTGCACGGGCCCACCACAATTGGAAAATATTGGTTTGGAAAAACGTTGCCTGGACTGATGACTCTCAATTTCTGCTGCGTGATTCAGATGGTAGGGTCAGAATTTGACGTAAACAACATTAAAGCATGGATCCACCCTGCCTTGCATCAATGGTTCAGGCTGCTAGTGGTGATGTTGTAATAGTGTGAGGGATATCTTCTTGCACAATTTGGGCCCAGGAGCACCAATTGAACATCCTTTGAATGCAACTGCATACCTGAGTATATTTGCTGACCATCTCCATCCCTTTATGACCACAATGTACCCATCTTCTAATGTCTTCTTTCAGCGGAATAACATGCCATGTTACAAAGCTCACATCTCAAACTTGTTTCTTGAGCATAAAAATTTGTTCACTGCACTCAAATGGCCTCCACAGTCATCACATCTTGATCCAATCAAGCACCTTTTGAATGTGGTGAAAGGGAAGGTTTGCGTCATTGATGTACAGCCGACAAATCTGCAGCAACTGCGTGATGCAATAATGTCAATATGGACCAAGTTGAAGACTTAAGGCAATTCTGAAGGCAAAATGGGGTCCAACCCGGTACTAGCAAGGTGTACCCAATAAAGTGGATGGTATAGTATTTCTGTTAAATTATTAACAAAAAATTATTTTTATAAGGAACTGACCTTGATCTTACCCTGCATAGATTGCTGCATTAGCTACCACTGTGCTAGAAATAGAGACTGCACCACTTTTCACACATGCTAGACCTGGCATGCTCCTCTATTCTGTTGCTTATGTTGCAGTAAATTAAACTCTGTTACTTCATGTTGGCTATGTCTCACTCTCTCTTCTTGCCAAATCCTATCACGGACAACAGCACCTTCTAGAGAGAACACTAGAGCACAACGTATTCTAGAGCCTAACAGTACAGATACTATGTCAACAAATAACCAGTGCAGAAGTCTTTAAAACAAACATGTAGTGGTTTTACCCCAGAGTAGATTAACAAGTAGTTTTTCCTTTACCATTAAGCATTAAAACATTACACTTTTTATCAAACTTTACTCTCTAAAACTCTCTAAACAGAGTTGCAGCATTTGAATCACCCAAAAATATCTGTAATTCTCCCATTTTCTTTAATGTACTGGTAATTTAATTGCAGTGTAGTATTCTTTATGTATTTGTCTTTATTTTCTACAGTATTTAATTTTGTGTTGTGGATTATCTTGGACTTGATGATGTCAGATCATCATTGAAAATCTAAATTGGTTCTCAATCAACGTAACGTCCTAAACTTAAATAAAGTTTAAGTAAAAAGGAATATAAAAACAAACAGAACTTTGCTAAACATTCATTTCCATTACTAGAATGTTTATTTATGTGCTTCTATCTCTTACTGGCACAGTAGGTTCCTCTAATACAGTAACAACACACTTGTTTAGGCATTTGACCTACTTGTTCACAGATGAACCTGTGCTAATGAGATATTAGAAAGGTTTATAACATCAGCTAATGCTAGTACTCATCTTACCAGCAAAACAGCAAAGATCAAGCAACAACCAGATAACTGCTACACTGTGGCTAGGAAAAACTATGTTGTGAGTGTAGGAGTGTAAGAGAGTCCGTGAGAGCTTATGACAGAGCCAAGGGATTTGGTGTAGAGAGAAGAGGGCCTACAACAGAGCCTTGGGGAACACCGGTGGAAAGTGTCTGTGCAGCAGTCGAAGACAATCTTCATGTCACCTGGTAATCTTGGCCTGCCAGGTAGCATAATTTTTTATTTGAAAGACTTTAAATCAAGTATATACAAAATACGAATCCAATGATAATGCGAACAAGTTCCTTACCTGTTAGTGTAATGACTAGAACGTTTCATCAAACCATCTTGGTCCACGTGAGTGTCAGAACTCGGATGATCTAACAAACAGATGATCAGATAATCATCTTCTTGGCTGGAGAGTTTTGAAAGCAAAAATGGATCCTTGTCCCCCTCTTTACAAAACAACACTTTCTGTATCTGTTGTCATTGAGAACTCGACCAGTGTTTTTTTCCTAATTCAATCAATAAAGTCATTTACTGCTTTTCCTGCATTTCATGCTCACTTTATTCCAGCTCATACATCTATGGTTGGATAATATCATTCAATAACACTTGATTAATTTTGAAATCATCCAGCTCTGCAGGTATTTGTGTCAGGGTTTGTGGTAGGAACCCAAAAGCAGACTGGACAACGTAAGTATATTTTGTGATATTTATTGAAGATTAATAATAGAGAAATGCTGATGAGGATGGGGTTGAATGGGAAGCTTGTTCGTGTGCTGGTGACTGAGTGTACAGGCAGGTGGGCAGATGGTGATTCGTGTGGCGTGATGGTTTGAATCCGTATCCCAGGTGAAGGGAGGAAGAGTGGTGAGCTTTTTCCGGGAATCCAAGCAGGCGTTCCTAAGCGGAGTACAGACAGAGTTACTGAGCAGGTAAAAAAATCTCTTAAATAGTGGTGATTGCCGATCCGGACTAGGTGTGTAGTAATCAAGTGAACATCAGGTGAGAATCAGGAGGAACATGACAGGTAAAAAAATGAGGTGACCCCGCCCACTCTTTCGTATCCAGGCAACCAGAACATGGAATCAAAAGATGTCAACAAAACAAGGAAGAAAACGAAAACACTCAGTAGAAAGTGGTTGTGACAATTTGGTCTATTGTAAAAACAGTCCCTCTCAAACTCAATCTTATTTACCTATGTAATCAATGAAATAATGTATTTTCAAATTAACTACAAGGTTTTATTATCCAATAAACTCAATTCAGGGGTGGGACAAAAACGACAAGGAAATCAACTGAACGCCTTGTGGGAGTTTTCAAAAATCACTACAGTGACGTAACTGTAGTTGGGAACTTTAGAACACATTGAGAAAATGTTTTTAGTGATTTTAAGGTCGGGAATATGTCCATTACAATGACTTTGATGTGTTTAGGGGTCTGGAGTGTTCCTTTATGTGTTTAAATTTTTTCTCCCTCAAAGACCTGAGTTATGTGTTCCTCCTTCAAATTGGCTTGGTCTTAATCCATATTCTATCATTCTCAGTGGAATAAATCCCATTTCTAGAAAAACATGAAAAGGACCGAGTAGTTGGGGTCAAGGGTTATTGGCATGCATGAAAGCTATTTGGATGTAAGGATTCAAGGCCAGGTTTTATTCATTTTTAGGATAGATTCAGACAAATTGCCTCACTACAGTAGGCACTACAGTAGGCCTATTACAGGCCTATTTAAAATTGAATGCAAGTGTGCATGTCATGTATGATTGTACGTACATGTCCAAGTAAATATGTATTTTTCTGTTATACAGCTTTTCCAATCAAATACATATTCCATAATTTGAGTTCGCTGACATAATAAACTGTTGCCACTCGCACTGCAAACATTTCTTAATATGTGAAGATGACACATAGTTGAGTTAGAGCCCACATCTGTTTATGCAAAAGCCTCAAGTGCATCCCTGCAGCATTCTCCTTCCTCGCTACTTGAGCAATTTGGTTAATTAAGCCCCATATTCAGATATCCTGTCTGATACAAGCCTTGCTATGAATAACATGCTACTTTGCATTAAGAGAACAGAGTAGAGGTAGAGCTGCAGCACTTCTGAAGAAAATTCTGGCAATTGCAATGCTGTGTCAGTGATTGGTGTCAGTGATTCATTAGCGTGTTACGTAGATTTAGTGGGTAAACTAAAAAATGTTGTTAATGAAAATTTGCCAATCTTAAGTGCAGTGATCAGGAGCTCAACACATTTCCATTATGCAAAAGTAATGTAACAGGCAAACTAGACTGGGCACGCTGTGTGCAAGATTAGAGGCCAGGGGTTCAGTTGGGGCAGCCCGGCAAAATATTACATAGTGGTAAATCGCAGAACTGCATCTTTTATGAGACCACTAGAGGGCGCATGTGGTCCAGAGTTGGGAACTTAGCTAAACCTGAAAACTGTACAAGGAATAATTGTTGGAATAGTGTGCCAAATGTGGCCTTCATTTGCCAATAAGAAAATACCCTATGCGATTGGCATTGCCTTAATCGGCTTTTGCTAAATCCTAAACTCACACGTCTTCCCTCCACTTCACACTTGCACTATCGGCCCTGTTATTCACATGCAACTTCACCATTTCCACAAGTTTACCAAAGCTGAGGGAATAAAAATCTTTTTGCCTTAAAGGATTGATTGAATTTGCTAAGCCACAGCCTCTATCCATTCCTCAGTGTCCCTGGACCCATTTGTCCATGGATCTTTGTCACAGATCTACCTAAGTCAGAGGGTTACACCACTGTTTTGGTTGTTGTTGACTGCTTTTCGAAATTCTGTAGGCTTCTTCCTTTCCCTGATCTTCATACAGCACAGAAAACTGCAGAGGCCATTTCCACGTGTGTTTTGGCATTATAATGAATTCAACTTATATAGCATTATGGGGTGCCAGAGGACATTGTGTCTAACCGGGGTTCACAGTTCACCTGCCTGTTCTGGATGGTGTTCCTAAAGAAACTGGGTATCACTGCCAGTCTGACATCAGGGTTCCATCTTCTAGCGAACGCTCATGAAGAGAGGGTTAACCAGGAGGTGGACTGTTTCATTTGCAGCTACTGTCAGGACCCACCCAGACACAGGGCCTCTATGCTCCCCTGGGCTGAGAAAATTCATTATGCCACTCGTCTACCAATATCACACCCTTCCAAAGTGTCCTAGGCTACCAACCAGCACTGGCATGGCACCCTGATTCTACACAGGCACCGGCTATAGATGAATGGTTCAAGCGCCAAAGCCACCTGGAATGCTGCCCATGTCCATCTGCAGCGAGCTGTGGACAGCTATCGCCCCCTAGCGGACCGTCATCAGAGCACCGCCCCAATATACCAACCGGGTGATCAGGTGTGGTTCGCCAACACTGTAGGAAACGGGCACCTCAATTTGTGGGCCCTAGGCTGCAACTCCCTGTTTCTTACCGTGTCTCTTCTTCCTTTTATGTCTCCCTCCTTATATAACAGGGCCCTCTACACTCTCTACTCAGCAATCAACGAGACCCACCTGCAAGGGATTAATACAGTACCACTAACCAATAACTTATCTCAGTGTTTTCTTTAGTTTGCTGGATATTTTGTTTTTGTTGCTATCTGATGCCATGTAGTATTGAACGCACATTTGGTGCAGGAGTATGATCTTTCTTTGTTAAGTACCTAAGTGATAGGATTATTTTTCATGTGATTCTGTAAAATCCTGCTTGTTTGTTCAATACAGGAAATTTCAACAGACCTGTTTCCTGCATCTCCTATTTCTTTTACGAGCTGTGACATAATATCTAAAAAATGTAATTGTATCTATCTTGCTTTAGCTTGGAAAGTTTAATGCAGTGGGTGTGTTGCTTGCGGTAGTACAAAGTAAACATTGTGAAGTTATACAACATGTGTTCTTTTAGTGAAGTCATGTTTTATTTAAAATGTTGTTTTAAAGTGCTTTTTTCCCCTGTTTGAGTGTTGTAATGCCGTGTTCTGATAAAGTATTTTAAAGATGTACTCTAAAAACCCTAAAGCAGTTCTGAATATTTTTATGCGTTTAAGAGTGTTGTGTAAAGACTTCACTGGTGTTTCAGTAAATGGAGTAGGCAGCATCAGAACATCAACTCTTGTCCCTCATACAATATATTTGTAAATAATTTAGAGCACAGGAGCCAACTCGATGCAGGTTTTGTTTTTTCCCTTCAATCGGTGTCCAATTAGGATCTAGCCAACGAGGTAATATGAGATCCTAACCAGTTAGTGATGCAATTAATCAATCAGATACAAGGTAAGAGCAAAATGTCTAATTTCATTTAAGGACACTCCCTGTTCAGACACTGTGTTAAGAGAACCTGTTGAGAGACTAACTCTATCTGAAATAATAGTTTGTTTATCCTTTGCTCAAGAGGAGACAGAAAAATGGGGAGTACCACAAATAGATAACTGGCATGTTGTTGCCTGTGTGATTTAATGAGGATAGAAGTGTCCCTTGGTAGACTGAACGTACATCCATCTCCAGGTTCCTGATAAAGCAGACACATTGCAGATGGTCAATGGGCCTCTGGTCATCACTACCAATGCACTGGGTTAGATTGTGGTTAATTTACGAGATCCCACTGCTATTGCTGTTGAAGGATGGCAGATTTTTCCCATGATAGCCAGCTACAGTAAGTGAATATAAAAGACCTATGTATATGTGGGCTGTTTGTAAAAAGAGATGATGAATTGGGCCTCATGTGAGCTTGGATTTTCATTGCTATAGATTCTCTCCACACACAATTGACATTGATCGACCTGGAATAGGGAAAGCCGGCTGGAATACAATAATCATTTTTACTCTTCCTCCTGGCAGTGGTAAAAATTAATCCCTCTTTTGAGTAAACTCAAATTGCATTCTTCACCCTGCTGTAATTTATAAACTCATACATTTTCTTGACTTGATGCTAGTAGGGGATGCTAGTCATCTGTTATCCAGAGTCAAAAGGTCAATATGAGCTACAGTACCACTACTGTTGTATAACTCTCACCAGAGCTGGCTTTTATTTTCACACTATTTTGTCTTAACGATTACCAGTTTCATAAACAAATGCTACATAACAACAATCTTGACATAGGTGCATTCCGTAAAAAAAGATGGATACAGCTGATCCACCTTTAAATACACAGTGACCATTTAATGGTTATTTTAACTTTACACTATGGCACTTTGGGTTTGAAGAGATACAATGACAATAAGGTCAAAGTGCAGACTGGCAGGATACATTCATACACATCAGACACTGAATGTCAGAAACTGACAGTTTAACATAATGTAGAATAAATTAATAATTGTCCAAATTTGGTGGAAAATTCTTTACATGCAATGATTGCTTGAAGTCTGCGATGCATCAACATCATCAGACCCTGGTGTCTTCCCTGCTGATGCTTTGTCAGGCCTTTACTGCAGTCATCTTTGATGCAAGAAGCTGGCAGTCATAAGGCACAGAAAATCAATCAATGAAAATCAATCAATACGGAAACATTGCAAAAACTCCTGAAAAGCCCAACTCAAGTTTGGTTCATCATTATCAAGGAAAAAACTACTGGTGCCTTAATTATGCCCGAAGACCAGATGGATAGAAGAAGACCACTGTAGTGGATGACCAGAGAAAACACTCAATGGTGAAAAAAATACTACACACCAAGATACAAACTCTGATATGCCTGAAGAACAGAAAGGTGAGATTACTGTTTGCAAAAAAGCCCTTAAACGAGCCCACGAAAGTTCTGGAAAAAAGTATTGTGGACAGATGAGACAAAGAATAACATGTACCACAGTGATGAAAAAACCATACCACCTCATCCGTGAAAGATGGTGGAGCAGGTGTTATGGATTGGGCCTGTATGGCTGCCATTGAAACAGACTCACTTGTCTTTGTCAATGAGGGACTGCAGACAGTGGTCGAAAAATGAATTCTGAAGTCTACAGAAACATTTAATGCCTCCAGTTTCAGTGGACTGCACTTCATCATGCAACAATTTAATAACAACCAAACATGCTGTTAGAGCAACAAAGGGGTTTTTAATGGCCAAAAAGTGGAAAACCGTCAATCACTGGATCTGAATCTAATTGAACATGCACTTTACATGCTGAAGAGGAGACTGAAGGCACTAAGTCCACGAAGCAAGAAGGAAATCAAGATGGCTGCAGTACAGGCCTAGCAGAGCATCACCTGGGAAGATACCCAGCGTCTGGTGATGTTGATGCGTCCCAGGCTTCAAGCAGTCATTGCATGCAAAGGACATACCACCAAATATTGAGAATTATTACTTTATTCTACATTATGTTAAACTTTTCAATGTTTTTTGGTGCCGGAAAATGGGGGGAACATGAACATGAAAAGTGTGTACTAGGCGTTGTAGGTGACGATAGCTGACATGTTATCAAAACCACTTGCTTTCATCATTGGAATATCATGGCTAATTATAGTATACAGTAGGTTTATAATGATTCCACAATGGCAGTAAAAATGTAATATTACAAAAAATATATATTTTCTTGCAAAAGTCACAGAGTTCACCCCCTTGAGCAACTGGATATGTGAATGCAGAGGAACTTAACTCTTTACAGTTGCTCTGATTATGTGGATCAGTAAATGTTCACTAACATGTGTCCTAAAATCAGCAGTCATCTTTAACTGTTTTGCTGACATTGACGGGAATGTTGTTGTCCTGGCACCAGGATGCTAGATTGCTGTACGCTCTTTCATCATTGTTGGTTATCAGCCCAACAATAGTGGGGTCGTCGGCAACTTGGCAGACTTGACGGTTTGTGAAGTGCAGAGCAGCACAGACATGGGGGAACAGTGTGTGAACCAGAGGACTAGGGACACCCCCTGTGGGGCCCAAGTGTTAAGAGTCATTGAGGAGGAGGTGTTGTTGCCAGTGCTCAAAAGCTGAGGTCTGCCTTCAGAAAGTCCAATGTCAAATTACACAGCATGGTGTCCAGAATCAGTGCTCTGAGGTTGCTGATGGTCTGGAGAAAATAGTAGTGTTGAATACTGAACAGTGACTATAATATATGAACTGCTTTCTCACATACGTTTATTGAAACGGGTTGTGGCTGTGAATGCGGCAGCGATGAATACGGCATCCTTCGCTGATCTGTTGTGGCAGTAAGTAAATTGGAGTTGGTCCAGTAATCGGGGCGATCAGCCTTTGATTTGGGTCATGACCGGGCTCTTGAAGCACCTCGTTATAATAGGGGTGAGACCGACTGGGCCAGAGTGAGTGTGCTGTCAAGTGGCAGCAGCCTGCAGTCTAAAAAGGCTTTGTCTCAGTCGTGATGGGCAGATTCATGTGTTGAGAAGATGGTGATACTCTATTTGTACCACTATGTGTCATCCTACATTATGCAAAAAATACAACAACAAAAACATTTAATTCCATCTGAGCATAACACCTTAATCCAAGTACCAATGCAGTTTAGCAAACCGCTGCTGTTTTTTCTTGCTTTGAACAACAGTTTTTTTACCTGTTAACTGTTGTTATTAAAGTCTTAAGGGCATTACAGTTTTTTCCGATTGCTAAAACACAAAAAGTGAATGCTCAGACCAAAGCGTCGAAACCGTAATTTTTGCATGCATTTGGTACACTAAGGCACCAAATGAATAAACACAATGTCGACATGGCACCATAAACAATTCTTTAACACACGGTGCAAAACACTACACACATCGTGCATGTGTTACACACTTTGGCCAATGATGAAACACTCTGCAGTCAGCACGTCCATTCAATAGTTAAAACACACATGACATTAGCAACACTCCCGCACAAATCGTAAAACACTTAACCCGTAACTGAACACCAATCAGTCACTATACAGTTTTTCTTGATTGCTTTGATGCAGCAGTCAACTCAAACTCCACATTTTCAAAACAGTTAACATACAGGCTGAAACAGTTAACACACAGGCTGAAACAGTTAACACACAGGCTGAAACAGTTAACACACAGGCTGAAACAGTTAACACACAGGCTGAAACAGTTAACACACAGGCTGAAACAGTTAACACACAGGCTGAAACAGTTAACATACAGGCTGAAACAGTTAACACACAGGCTGAAACAGTTAACACACAGGCTGAAACAGTTA
>JACXGM010025200.1:0-15410 GCA_016801145.1 Umbra pygmaea | reverse complement strand
AGAGGTACGGACTGTTAAGGGTGGGACAGCCAAGGTGTTTTTAAGGCCAGTCTCAGAGGTTATAGTCCTTCTTTCAGAGGCGTAATGTCAGGACTCTACTGTATATTGTTTACGGGGGACATTCCCACTTTTTTCGAATGTGTTTATATTTGGAGTGATATATTGTAATTATATCAAGCGGGGAGTGTGCTGCCTTAAAAAGTTTAAAGTAAAAAATGTTAAGTTAAATAAGTTAATAATTGTGCAGATAAAAGTCTGTATTCTTTGGTTGTGAAAAACCGCGTCAGAATGAGTGTTCTATTTTAGATGTAGAAAAGCCATATAGGAGTGAGCGCACTGTTTCTTTAAATTTCAACTGCGTCATATTTTCTGTGTGCGCATGTAAGTCATGCTGAGTTTAGAGCAGCAAAGCAGAGAGCTGAAATCGTATTGTTGAAGCATTTTCAATGTTTTTGCCTTGGAAAATAATTATCTGTAAGTATTGTTGCATATGTGGACAGTTGTTAGACAATTGTTTATTTTGTGAGGAAAAATATTTAATTGTTATGTTGGTGAAAAAACGTATTCTAACAACATGCAACAGATGTTACTTACTTTCATCTTTTATTTAGTATGGATGTAATTGGAATGTACTTATACAAAACATGCTTGAACCATGTTTTAACAGCTGCATTTCTTTCTGTAATAATGTGCAGTTTTACAGAGTAAAAAAGAGGACTTCATTAAAGTACAAGAAAAGTCAAGCCTTGTGGTTTGTGGAAGAATCTTTATTTGTTATCTGACTGTCTAGCTGAGCAAAAGTATACGCACTGTGAGGGCAGTACACGTACATTGCTGACACTTTTCACTTGCGTCTTTCGTTTATAAGTTTGGCCCCAGGATTCATAAACAGAGACTTTAGTTTGTTTCTGGATTTATTCTGTAAGGTTGCAGTCCTGGAATTGCCATTTCTTTATATAACAAGATGGATTTTACTTGGGAAAACTATGCTTTATGTCATTACTGGGACTCTTTGATTACGGAAAAGAAAGATTTTCAACTGTAAATACTATATTACTATATGTTATTGTGTCATACAGTTGCTGTGTGCATAAAAGGAGAGAAACTAATTGTGTGGCCCCATCCTGCCCTGTCCTCAACCCTAATGAGAACCTTTGGAGCATCCTCAAGCAAAAGATCTATGAGGAGGGAGGACGTTCGCATTAAAACAGCAGCACTAGAAGGCTATTCTGACATGCTGCAAACAAATTCAAGAAGAGACTCTCCATAAACTCACAAGTTAAATGGATGCTAGAATTGTGAAGGTTTAATCAAAGAAGGGGTCCTATGTTAACATGTAACTTGCTCTGTTAAGATGTGTTTGTTTGAAATAGCTTTTGATTTCAGTAAATATATTTTCACTAATGCTGCAGTTGTTTAGAACCAGTAAAATGTTTTGAAACTTAGTTATTCATAATAATTTGGAACAGTGGATTTTGAGTTTTTTTATTTTTGAAAAAAATCCTGTTTTCATGAAGTGGTTTGTTCAATGAAATTCGACTTATACCCTAACGGTTGGTGACTTGAAAATTATACTGACTGTCATTTTCTTGAACTATTTAGGAAAATCTGTGAAAAATATCATTTGCATATTGATTTGGAACGCAGTGTAATGTAATTGTCAATAAAATCCTTTGACAATTATGGACTTCTTGTAATTATACCATAATAACTACTGACAAAAAGATCTAAGAACACTGAAGCAAAAAAACTTTGTGGAGACCAATACTTGTCACATTCTCAGAACTTTTGACCATGACTGTACAGATTTGTCTGCTGCACATCCATGATGTGAATCTCCCGTTCTACCACATCCTGAAGATGATTGATTGGATTGAGATCTGGTGAGTGTGGAGACAATTTGAACTCAATGTCAAGAAACCAGTTCGAGATTACGTGAGCTTTGTGATATAGTGCATTATCCTGCTGGAAGTAGCCATTTGAAGATGTGTGCACTGTGGTCATAAAGGGATGGACATGGTCAGCAACAATACTGAAGTAGGTTGTGACATTTAAACAATGCTTATTTGGTACTAAGGGGCCCAAAGTGTTCCAAGAAAATATCCCCTACACCAGGGGTATTCAAATCTTATCGTACGAGGGCCGGAGCCTGCTGGTTTTCTGTTCTACCTTATCATTAATTACACCCACCTGGTGTACCAAGTCTAAATAAGTCTCAGATCAGAGTGTTGAAAAGATTAAAAGGAGTGGAACTGGCTTTGAGGGTCAGATTTGAATAGGGCTGCCCTACACCAACACCACCAGCCTGAACCGAAGGCAAGATGGATCCATGCTTTCATGTTATGTATGCCAAATTCTGAACCTACCGTCTGATTTCCAGGAGAAATTGAGACTCATCGGACCAGGCAATGTTTTTCCAATCTTCTACTGTACAATTGTGGGCCTCAGTTTCCTGTTTTTAGCTACGGGACTGGAACCCGGTGTGATCTGCTTCTAGGTTCAACGTGTTGTGCATTTGTGCTGCGTTGTTCTTCTGCATACCTATCAGTTGGAACCAGTCTGGCCATTCTTTTCTTACCTCTGTCATCAACATGGCATTTTCGCCCTTGAGAACTGCCGCTCACTGGATATTTTCTTTTTTTATGTGCGGACAAATCCCAAAAAATTAGCACTTTCTGAAATATTCAAATCAGCGTGTCTGGCACCAACAACCATGCCATATACAAATTCACTTAAATTACCTTTCTTCCCTATTCCGATACTTGGTTGGAACTTCAGCAGATCGTCTTGACCATGTCTACTATACATGCCTGAATGCATTGACTTGATAACACATGATTGGCTGATTAGAAATTTGAATTAACAAGCAGTTGAACAGGTGTACCTAATGAAGTGGCCGGTGAGTGTATAACAAGGAGATGGGAGATATATTTTAATTGATAGTGCATGGTTTCAGTGTGCTGCAAGCAAGGGTGCAGGAAAAAGTTTGATATTTGGGGGCAGATATTACCTGCCTCTCACAATTTGTGGACATGTCTCCCCTGTCCGCCCCGCTGCTACCCCCGTGGCAGTGATTCTCTCATTCATTTATACAGCTAGGTGGCTTGTGACCATCCATCATATCTTGATCGCATTCCAAAGGTTTTTAATAGGGTTGATTTAAAAATAGATTTGCAGTGGTCTCTTAATTTTTTCTAGAGCTGTATATTGATTTTGCTAATTTTAGTTGCCTGTTACCTGTATGTGTTCACTGTTACTCAATAAACACATTTTATTTGGTAGCTAGTTGCCAACTAGTGTCAGACAATAGGAGGCCTGCATGTTAAACAAGGGGCAGAGTTTTAGTCTTGGAGTGATTATGAATTGTTATTGAATAATGTACAATCGTTTCAGTCAGAATGTGACTATGGCCTTTTTGTGAGTCATAAATGCAGACATGTAGATAATTAATACCAAAACAATTGGATTATTTTAAGTCATGTAAGGAAAGTCTAGGTGTGATTATAGGAATTGATATAGAATTTTGAGCAATCAGTTCAATCAGAAAGAAGATTAAAGAGCAATGTGCATGTTGGACTACTCAGTATAGCATAGTGTACATTAATGATAAACAACTAGATTGGAGAAATAGATTACTGCCAAAAACCATATTTAGAGATAAAATTGTGATAAATATAACATTGCCATCGATAAATCACCAACCTGAAATGACGTTACACGAGGGAGTCTGGTCAAGTTCATGATCACATTACTATTGACGGTCATGAAGAAATATTTAGCGCAGTAAAACTTTCTCTATATCTCGCTCTGTCTCTCACCTAGGGGCGTCGGACTAGGGGTACCAATACTGTTTACCAGGGCCCAAAAGGGAGAGAGGGCCAGTAGTATGTTCCTGCACAACCGGAGGCTGCAGTTTTAGGACCGCAGTTTCAGGACCGTAGTTTTTTGTGTTGACGCTTGAAACTTACACATTAATAACCGTCTCGTCTATAGACTTTTACTAATTTAGAGGTTTTTGTAAACAGTGGAACGATAGATAGTGAAATGATGTCCACTACGGATTAAAATATCCAGATATTCAGTTGGGCTTCAATCTTCACTCAGTAGCATGTAAGTAAATACTGAAGGTATAATATATTTTAGATGGGCAATTCAACAGTTGTACATATTTTAATATATATATTCACCTGAAGCGGGTTTGAATGGAAATAAACCGGTCTTTACAGGAGCTGTTATGCAATGCAAAGGTTGCTTGAAACCGATTATATTTAGCTTCATGTCTATTTATCTCGTCAGCGCAAAGCGTTTTGAGGCAAGCAGATAATTCAATCATTATAAAAAAACTGTTCATAGAACAATTTTAAAATCCACACTGCACCGGCTGAAATGTTCGCTATTGTATTTGAATATAAAATATTATAAAATATATATATAATGGGTGTGCTGAAACGTAATGCAGATCCCGAAACATATTTGTTCTGAATTTTATAGTTGAAAATCATTCACATTCTATAGAGCCTATAAAATTATGAAAATACAACAGCATAAATATGACATGTATTTCAGGCTGTTTCCAAAACTGGAACACATTGTAAAATGAATAAAACGGCACTTTCTGATTGCGCTTTTAGTTGAAAATCGTAATAAAAGTATTAGCTGGTTTATCTCTGAAAAATCGCGGATTTTCATTCTAGACTTAAGAATTGTAATTCTATAAAGGCAATATAATACCATCAAAAACAACAAAAATCTCCATGTAATTCATCTGTTTGAAGACAGTTTTACGTAGGCCTATAAAAACACAATAGAGGTGATGCTCTTGATCGCTGGATGCAGTGATGGCTTGGCTGGAGGCTGCGGAGGAGAGAGCGGTTTTTATGAGGGTGATTCGTATGCTAATGACGTCGATGGGCGTCAGCAGTTGGCGGTTATAGGTAGTTTGGAAGGCCTGGTGGGTCTAGTGTTAACAGCAAGGTTTCAGAGTGGTTAAGATTAGGGTAAGGGTTTTGGTAAGGCTTATGGATGTAATGATAAAAAGTAAAAACCGCCTGTCTGTATCACGCTGTAATCTAGACAGAAAAAACGAGCGTCCTGAATCTGCTGTCCTAGAACTGGGGTCCTAAATCTGCAGCCTCCGGTTGTGCAAGAACACCCTTCTCGAGTGGGCTTTTGAAAAGTCTGGAATATATTTTATTTAACCTGGATATTTTCATTTCCTAATTAAATTTCACAATGCATGTCAGATTAAATGTAGAGTTAGTGTATTGGCTGAATAAATTGATTGATTGACTGACTACATTTTGTATACAAAAAAGACAAAAGTGTCACCCACCCCTTGGTAATGCGCTTAATGGTTTTGTCCCTCTGCACATATTTTTTTTAGATCAGTTCAGCATCTGGTGGAGCGCAAACTTCTACTGCAGAAATGTCTTTCTCAAAGAAAGCCAAATCAGGCTACCAAAAAAGAAATGAAAGACAGGAGAAAGAGAGAAAACAAAATGAGGGGAAATAATTGGTAACTGACTTCTTTTCAAAAAAGGTGAGCACAAGCTAGAAAACTAAATCAATGGTGCTAAACTGCTTGAATATCTCTGCGACTGTTAGGCCTAGTGCTAAAAACGAACTAAAACAACCCATTGAAAGAGAAAAACATACACTTTCAAATAATTTGGTTATAAATGTAATCTGAAGTAAAGGCTAAATAAATTAACTACACTAACAATGCTGTTTGCATCCAACACACCATTATAATAGCCTAATTTCTTAAAATGTTTAATCCACTTAATGTCTATAATTAGCAATAATAGGCTAATCATTGTCATAGGTAGCTTGGTAGCTCATCCTTAGATAAATATCATATCAACATTATAGATATGCCAGATTTAAGCAGATCTTATCATTGTGAAACACATGGCCCTAAGTTTCAGAAACTGTCACACCAGGGAGTGGAGTAGCAACAGACCACTCTTTGGATTTAAAACAAGGTGAGCTTAAATCAAGAACACACCATTACAATAGCCTAATTTGAAACATGTTTAATTTTAGATTAATAGGCTAATCAGTGTCATAGGTAGCTTGGTAGTGCAATTTTTTTTGGGGTGGGGGTTGAGGAACACAGGGGAACATCAGGACTGCCTATGCATAGGCCCAGGATCTTGTGCTACCCCCCTGTTCTCACCACTGCTCTAACTACATCGACATTCACAATGGAAGAGCCGAGCGCAAGTTCGTATTTGTCTCTGCCTACATCATATGACGTGTTGCTAGCGGTACTGAGCCTGGCTTATTATGGGCACATTTTCATCAAAATCCCGCTTAAGGTTTTGTGTAACAGCAATTTCCACATGTGTTTTAATGCAAAGTACATCTTTTGTTATTGTTTTGGAAAACTACATATTGTACCTTCAATGTGTATGACACGAAATTCCAATTTGCATAACAATTTGGAACGCGATGTACATCCTTAATCCGATGGTACAGAGATCCAGGTTGTGGATATGTTAGTCGTCCATAGGTCTCCCGAATTGTCTTATATTTCCTTCAATATAAGACTATAAATATTTCCCACTATACCCTCCCCAGTACAGGAAGTCCGTGGCATTGCTGTTGGATTTAGACATTATTCAATAATTTAAACAATGACAAAAAAAGGTTGCTTTCCTAGGTCCTTTTAGTTGAAAGTGTTCAAAGTTCATAAGCGCTACTGTATGTGCAATAGAACCTGGGGACGAGGGTTTGGGTCGCTTTTGCTGTCAGAATTGGGGTTAATTAGGCATTATTGGTAAGGGCTGGGTAAATGCCGTAACACAAGACCTGGCTAAAAAATCTTGCTAGCTGACTTCCTTGGCAAGAAATGACAAAATAACTAGTTGGTTAATATTGGAAC
Organism: Umbra pygmaea; assembly: GCA_016801145.1. Lineage (NCBI taxonomy): Eukaryota > Metazoa > Chordata > Actinopteri > Esociformes > Umbridae > Umbra > Umbra pygmaea. The sequence goes on along the minus strand of JACXGM010025200.1, from coordinate 8,524 downwards.
ATTTTCAAAACAAGCCTACTAGCTACACCTAGCTAGCTAAATGTGCATCATGAACTTCAATTAAGAGTTAGGCCAAGTAGCAGTACTATACCTGTAACAGTGTTGGTGGTAAAGATGGAGGCCGAATTCAGGAGTCCTACTGTTGTTAAGATTTATTGAGCATGACAGGGATGACAAACATAGTAGCGTTCTAGAAGGTACTGACTAAACAGGTGAACGGAGCTGCACAACGACTATACACTAAATACTACGCTCTTATCGCGGCATAGACATAGATCAGCCACGGTCGGTGGATCTTAATTGGGGAGGACGGGCTCGTATTACGCTCGGGACCGGAGTGAATGGAATGATGCGCAATGCACAAAACCCAGTGGTTTTTTGTTTTGCACACTGGGTTTTGTGCGTTGCGCACCATTCCATTCACTCCGGTCCCGAGCGTAATACCAACCTGTCCTCCCCAATTAAGATCCACTGACCACGGCTGACACAGACAATTGGTAGTGTTAGTGACGTGCGCTCGACACCCAAGTGTCAACACTGTCTCGATATTTTCGACACATCACTGCATCGGAACAACGTATCGAGACGTGTTTCAAAAACACTGCTGGTCACATGACAATGAGTCGTCGAAACACTTTGTCATGTGACATTGAACGATACCTGTGTCACACTTGTCAAAAACACTTACATATCGGGTATAAAACGAGGCATCAAAAATGAACATTTCGAAAGCGTGAGACCGTGGCTGAGAGATTTGAGAGAGTAGTGCAAGATTGAGCCATTAGACACAAGATGGACCAACGACATAAGATGTTTATTATTATTATTGGATATATATTTATATCTTTGACATTCTGTATAAATCATTTACACACACACATCGTCAACTGCGTATCCCGGCGAGGGGTCGCAGGCCTTTATACAAATACAAATTGATATTTGTTTTTTTGCCAGGTGTTGGTGATAACCTGTGTCACTCCTGGAAAACAGTCAGTGACACCAGGAGATTACAGAGTGCTAGTGCCAATGCTATTGTTGAAGTTAAACAGTAGGCTACTTAGCAGATGCATACCTGGTCTTGAATTGGTGTAGTTAGCGAAATATACAGGGGTCTTTCCTCACATATATAAAATTTTAATGGTCCATTTAGCCATCCCTGCAACCTGTGCCCTGCGAGAATTTTTGTCTCCCCTGCGAGACAAAAAATGAATCGCCTGAGCACTGGCAATGTGGAAAACATAATGTCAATTGACCTAATCAGGAGTCAAACTGGCAACCTTGTGGCCACAAGTCTGACTCCTTAACCACTGAGCCAACTGTGCCTTGTTATCTCACAGTCATTACTTAATATCTTCATAACACCAATCCATACAATATCAATGTACATTTTATACAGTTTTGTTCCCACTCTCGTCAGATCAGCGAAGGTCCCATAAGTTTGATGTTTTGGAAACACTCCAAAGTAAAATGATGTATGACATTATGTTGGGAACATATTCATTGTCTCAAGAGGTTCTATTTAATTCAATGACCGACAGTGTTGACATATTACAATTATCAACCCCTATTTCGAAACTGTAATTTGTGATGGAGGACGTAAATCGTTCAGTCCTGCCACAGTAGCGTCTGTCTAACCAAGCCATGGTGGAATTACTGTTGTGTGCCATATTTAAAGTTGCCAGCAGATGTCACTGACGGGTAATGGTTTCTAAACGTTTCTCGATGCCTCAAATCAAATGTAACAGATTTAACTGTCAGGTAGAAGTTTTGAAACGTTTCACGAAGCCTCGACACAAATGTTTCAATTGTCTCAAATGTTTCAAATGCCTCATTTTGACCATGACTAGGTAGCATACGCCTGGCTCTACATTCAAACAATATACACCTACGACACCTTTAGTGGTGAAGGCACTTCTTGGTGAAACAGCTTTCAAGTCCCTGAGCACTACTCGTTAAATGCAACACACAGCACAGGGACAAATCCACATTGACACACACAACCAGTAACAACAAGATGGGACACTTATACAAACATTGATTAGTAACAGGGAGCAGCTGATGTAATTACATGAAGTAACACAAAGACAAAGACATGTGCAATGGAAATATAGATAATTGTCCAAGTCTGACCACCAGGTGGAGCCAACCTCCAAATCGCTCAATCCTTTAAAAAAGCAAACATCACTATACCTATATTAAATATATTACTTAGTTGTGTGCTTACGTTATCCTAAATGTTTCCACCAACTTTAAAACCTTTAAAAAAAAGAGAAATTTTTAATATAATTTTAAGATACGAGACGTTTTATTTTGTCTGCCATCAATTGCGTCACATAACCTTTGAATGCTTTAGTTGCTCTAAGTTCCAGGCAACTGCCAAACATAATGTGAATAATTTTTTTAATTTTTTTCTGCCAGAGACGCTAGATTAGAAGGCTGTCATTGATGACGATAACAAAACTCATGATCTCACGCTACTTCTCGACGTCATCCAAGTACATCTTTTGCTATTGTTTTGATTGAGAGACCCCTAGCGGCCAAAAACTACATATTGTGCGTGTAAATATTTTGTTTTTTATTCAAACTCATGGATGATATTATATCTCCGGGCCCTTTGGGTCACTGAAATCAATCTCAGACACCTGTGATAATTAGTTTGCCAGGTGAGCCCAATTAAAGGAAAACTACTAACTAAGGATGTTCCACATTGTTAAGTAAGCCACAGGTTTCAAGCAATATGGACTGTGGAAAACCATCAAATCAAGTGCAATGCCTTGGACAATGTATGAAAACATTAGATATTTCACAAACACGTAGGTGTAATCATGCTACTGTGAAGAGATTTGTGGCTGATTCAGAGCACAGACGAGTTTGTGCAGATAAAGTCATAATAAGGAAGGATACTGCCAGACTAATTCATCAAATTAGGAGAGCAGCTCCTAAAATGCCATTACAAAGAAACAAACAGGTATTTGAAGCTGCTGGTTCCTCTGGAGTCTTGCGAACCTCAAGGTGTAGGATCCTCCGGAGGCTTGCAGTGTGCATAAACCAACTATCCGGCCACTCCTAACCAATGCTCATAAGCAGAAACAGTTGCAGTGGGCCCAGAAATACATGAAGACTAATTTTCAAGCAACCTTGTTAACTGAAGAGTGTCGTGCAACCTGGATGGATTGGAGCAGTGGATGGTTGGATGATGGCCAGCATGTCCCAGTAAGACTACGACGTCAGCAAGAAAGTGGCTATGTAAAAAGAGTTATGTTTTGGGCTGGAGTCATTGGGAGAGAGCTGGTAGGCCCCTTTAGAGTCCCTGAAGATGTGAAAATGACCCCAGAAAAGTATATATAGTTTCTGACTGACCAATTTATTGCATAGTACAAAAAGAAGAACCGTGCTTTCCGTAGCAAAATCAGCTTTATGCATGACAATACACCATCTCATGCTGCAAGTATAACCTCTGGTCAGTGGCTGCTATGGGCATAAAATAAACTCATGGTGTGGCCCCCATCCTCCGCTGACCTCAACCCTATTGAGAACCTTTGGAGCATCCCCAAGCAAAAGATCTATGAGGGTGGGAGACAGTCCGCGTCAAAACAGCTACTTTGGGAGGCTATTCTGACATCCTGCAAAGAAATTCAAGCAGAGACTATAAACTCACAAGTTCAATGGAACAAGACTTGTGAAAGTGTTATCAAAGAAGGGGTTCTATGTTAACATGTATCTTGTCCTGTTACGATGTGTTTGATTGAAATAGGTTTTGATTTCAGTAAATATGAACTCCTAATGCTGCAAATGCAACAAATGACAACTTTCAGTTCTTTACAACCAATAAAATGTTTTGAAACTCTGTTGTGCATAATAATATGGAACAGTGCATTTTGAGTTTTTTATATTTGAAATGAAATACTATTTTCATTGGGTGGTACGTTCAATGAAATTTGACTTATACCTTAACAGTTGGTGACTTGAAGATTATACTGTCTGTCATTTGCATCATCTATTTAGAAAAACTAATAACTTGGAACGTGGTGTAGGTAGATGAAGACTGTGTGGATTTAAAGTACATCTCCTATGGTGCTGTAAGCTGCATCATAGGACAGTGTTCATGTTATTCATGTAGAGCGGCATGAGCGAGTGCCAAAGTCCCATCAGTACCGGTCGGGGTGGCTCCGGCAGGATGGGCCTCCTACGCCACCGTCGGTATGTGCTAGTCCCCACCGCCGGATTGGATACGCCACCACAGGATTCTGCGGGGGGACCAGACCTGCTGACAGATCCCTCCTTCCCTGGTGCCTGATGGGTACTGCCGAGGATTATGGGGGTTGTCTCCTCTTCTGGAGACAAGGGCTCTCCCCTCCCTCCCGCCCTGCCCGTTCTGCTTCTTTGGTTTGGGTGGTTGCATGGGGGGGTTGGGGTTCCTTCTGGGACTGCGGCCTGGCGCTGCGGGTGCCGCGCCTTTTAATGAGGGGTACTGTCTTGATGGCCAGGACAGCCAGGACTGGTTAGGGCTGTCATGGCAGTTCACCTGATGGTGATGGACTATTTGTTGTGTATATGTTATTGTGGACTTGTTCCCTGTCGTGAGAGGATGACATTTGTAGCCTTGTGCATGAAGAATTCTGATGGACAATGCAAGTTCATTATTGATTGAGTCTTCACCTCGTTATGTGTCGTACACGATGGATGTGTATGGTTGAACCATGCGTACGCTCTGTGTATTACTATTCACGTCTGTGCCGCGCCAGAGCACCGTAGGTGATATACAGGTCCTTCTCAAGAAATTAGCATATTGTGATAAAGTTCATTATTTTCCATAATGTAATGATAAAAATTAAACTTTCATATAGTTTAGATTCATTGCACACCAACTGAAATATTTCAGGTCATTTATTGTTTTAATACTGATGATTTTGGCATACAGCTCATGAAAACCCCAAATTCCTATCTCAAAGAATTAGCATATCATGAAAAGGGTCTCTAAACGAGCTATTAACCTAATCATCTGAATCAACTAATTACCTCTAAACACCTGCAAAAGATACCTGAGGCTTTTAAAAACTCCCAGCCTGTTTCATTACTCAAAACCGCAATCATGGGTAAGACTGCCGACCTGACTGCTGTCCAGAAGGCCATCATTGACACCCTCAAGCAAGGGGTAAGACACAGAAAGAAATTTCTGAACAAATAGGATGTTTGTATATACGTGACCTGTATATACGTTGTACCGTTCCTGTGCACCATTGATATTCAGCGCTCCCTGTTCTCATGGCTAGCAAATGTCTGTTCATTAAACAACCTGAACACTCCTCCCGCATTCTCCCGCATTCTGGTCTCCAATCTCTTCAACACCTAATGTATTAACATTTTGCTGGGCTACATTTGTTGGAAATTTAAGCATTTAACCTAAACGCAACAAACTCAGACTGGTTCTTGAGTAGATTGGCTCACCTTCCATGAAACAACCAGAGCAGGGATAGGAAAATATCAATTTTTTTTCATTTGGAAAACAAAAAGTTGACAGCTGTGATGTAAAATAGCTGGAAATAGATTTTTTATTCATCCTTCGACCCTTCTCATCAACAAGCTCTTTTTGCCCACAGAACTGAAACTGACTGGATGTTTTTTCTTTGTCTAACCATTCTCTGAAAACCCTAGACACTGTTGTGTGCACATAGCAAAGGAGGATGGTTGGTTTTTAAATGTTACTGGAATTTGCAGACCTGGAATCGAGAATCATACAATACATAACATCCTTTATTTCACAGGATTTGCCTATTCTAATGTTCAATTAAAGAGTAATTGTCAAATGTATATAGCAAACCATGTGACTATATTAGACATGTGTACAATGGTATACAGTATAATATGCAATATACTATGCTAACCACATTGTAATGGCACTCTATGCTAAACAAAGCAGCCTACTTTCTCTGGTGCACTGTTGAGGTACTAATGGATACTAGTTACCATTATTGGTAGCTAAGTGTTGAGGAATGTATTTTACATAATAATAAACAAAATATTTTTAAAAATATTTAATTGCTAAAACTAATGTATTATGCAATATAAAAACTGTAACTGTTGTAAATGATGTGGCCATTTTAATGAAAATGCATTTTCTAAAGTTGTTTATATGATGAAGATATAACTATAAATCAATAACAAACAAGGAAACAAGATAAGAAAGCATGACAGTCTGAGCTGTGTTGTTTTTGCTGCCTGCACTGTTCTGGCTTCCTTAAACATCACATACTGTCCCTCAGAGGGAGAAGTGACAGCTGAGATTTAAATGGAGTCAATGTCAGTTCTACCTGAAGGTTCTCTCTTTCTTTAATCTGATGAGCTTCCTATTCGTCCTCTTCCTCCGCCTTATCGCCTCATTGCTACAGCAGCAGGTGCTGTCAACCCAGTTTTCTCTCTTCAGTGTCAGACGTCATCTTCGGGTAGGTGTCAATGTTTGTTGGATATCAGTCAGTCTACAGCACAGCCATATTAATGCAATTTGGATCTGACTGCACACAGCTGGATGTTCCAAATCATACTGTGATGACACAGTTATATTTGACCTATGACTCCCTTAGGAAAACAAGCTACATGCTATATTGTAGGTAGTAAAGGTTTGCCTAATTACCATAATCAAATTTATATGAATAGCTTGTACATTTGCTTTTGTTTTAGTTTATTATAAATAAGTAAGTTTCACATAGACCTTTTAAAACCATGTTCTATCAGTAGGTGAAATATGTTTTTTAACGTTTATTTAACCAGATAAGCACGTTGAGAACAGTTTCTTATTTAAAACGGCAACCTGGCCAAGATAAAGCACAGTGGTGCAGAAGACAAAAGTTACACATGAAGTACAGAATAAAAATAATAAAACAATATGTGTTACACCTTTGTGAGTTATGATAGCTTGAGTGATTATGCAATAAATTATGCAAAGCTTGTACATTGCTTTTAATCATATACTGTATTTGTTTGTAATTTTGCAAGGAAGACTATTTGTCTACTAATTTAAACATATATAATTGATTACATGATACCATTAATAACTGAGTTGTAATTGTCATTTGAACAGGTCCTTGCTAGTAAGAGTGAATTAAAAATTGTGACGTCATTTTATCATGTTGACAGTTGCCTAGAGATCACTTTATGTAATCTAGCCTGACCACATATTTTTAAAACGAAGCTTTTTTTCAAACTTGAAATGTTTTAATGAAAAAAAATTTGTGAAATTAATGGTTCAATATATCACTCAATGTGTCGCATATCCAGATACAGACAACTTTTAACTAAATTAAAACCAATTAATATAAATGGTTAGCTGGCAAGCAGAATATTTTAACCTCTAATTTACAAATAACAATTAAAGCACACTAATCCGAAAATGGCATTGTGCAAAATATGCTCCTTTAGCTTCCACAGGTACAGTTCCAACATCATTCCACCATCTGCACTCTAAACATTTTTCTATTTTAAGTACAGATGGTCTTAATCCAATTGACTTATTTGAACAACTGACAAGTGGTTTCCTAGAGCTTTTTACAAGCATTCATCTGAGCTATTAAGGCAAACCCGAAGAGCTATTATTAAGTTCATATTACTTAAGTCCCTATTTATACAGTACCATGATTTTTGGATTACCTTTAAGACCCCTATCTGGTAACATAGATTTGGCACGTGTTAGAGATTGAAAGCCAACCCCGGAAAAGATTCTATTGTTTCATCCAGAAATCAGGAAATTGAATGTGAACAAAAGAGGCACGCCTCTAATTCACTGACATGTTCAGCTTCATTAAATGCATTAATCCCTACATTACTCCCTGAGTGCTGTACTGCTAAAAGCTAAGGGTCAGTGCGAAGTGGATGCGTATCTTAAGGTCATGAAGATAATATACCAGTAGATATACAAGACATATTTGTCCCACTAATGGATGTTTTTCATGCATTATACCAGTTCAGAAAAGAAAATGCAAGTGGTATACATTTAAAACATGCAGAATTTGTTTGGTAACACAGAATCTACATTTTGCTGTCCTCACTGATATTCAATGAACTGCGACAGACATGAAATCTTTTTACCTGCCACCATGAACATTAAATTACCTGTGTATCTGCTGTGTGGAGATAGGCTCTTATCTTATATTGAATATGTTGGCAGGGAGCAGTCTCATGGTCTTGGCATCTTGAAGCCAGTGGCGCTCTGCATCACTGACAATCCTTCATGCACCCCCCCCACCCCCTGGCTTACCAGGTTCAGCTCACAGCCCTGTTCCACATTCCAGATATGCAGCTTTTCCCACATTTACAATGACCTCTTTATTATTCATGTTAAACATGAAAGCAGTGTGATAGTAATAATGGAAAACAGTAGGCCAATATATTCTTCAGACAATCATAATCTTATTTGTGGAAGCTTTCCTGTATGTTTTTCTTACTGCTTGTAGTGACACCAGAACCATGGCCTCACATTCAGTGCCAGGCAATCAACACTCACTCAGCCACTCACTCACTCACTCACCCA
>JACXGM010025199.1:0-15410 GCA_016801145.1 Umbra pygmaea | reverse complement strand
CACCCACCTCCTCCACCTACACCCACCTCCTCCACCTACACCCACCTCCTCCACCTACACCCACCTCCTCCACCTGCCGCTTGTGTTCTTGTGACTTCATGTGCTCCACAAATTTCCGTGGTGTCCTGAAGTGGCGTTTGCAGACAGTGCAGAAGGGACGTGAAAACTGCTTTGACAGCTGAGAAACCAGAGAGAGGAATAGGATAATGGTTTACAAAGTTTCTAGTAACTTTTTAAACAAAGTTACAGATATGTTTCTTCTGCAAGTCACTTTCTTAAAGTCCCCTTTACCTTATGCTGTGTGGTCCTCCGGTGCTCGATGAGCTGGCCGCTGAAGTGGGTTTGGCATGTAGCACACCAGCGCTGTACTCCTCCCGTTTTCTCACCCCTGCAATGTGGCAAGGCCAAACTGAAAATCAGGTGTGTAAGCTGGGTGTCAGTAAAAAAATATTTGAACAAACATCTATTTTCACAAGCATTCCTAGTCAATTCACCATGTCTAGAATTATTATAATTTGGCATAAGTTTACAACTTAGATACTAAAAGCTCATCTGTGGTGCATAGTCACATCAAATGACACATTCACCTGGTTCATTTATGCCGGTATCTCCTATAATGCGAGACACAGTAGGTGGCTCCACCTCTAGCGCTGTCAAGCTAACATTGGGTGTGTAATTCAAATGATTTAGCTACAGAAGTTAGCTAAATGCATTGGCCACGGGGAAATTAGACACAACCTGAAGGATCAGCAAGATATCTGGATTCAGAATAAATAAAAAATGATATGGTTTTACCATGTAGTACAGACTGCGGCAAAACCACGACTGCATGAGGTTAAATATTCTTTTAAATCTTTGAGTTCCATATGAAAACAGATTCAGAGCCTTCTTATTTACAGGCCCTACACTATTACAAGTAGTTTACCTGATGTACTCTCCCCTTACAGGCGATTGTGATGTATGCTCATGTGCTAACAGAAGTCGACCCTTACCAGTGTGTGCGTGTGGCGTGTGGAGATTCGCCGACCCGTGGTAACAGATTGATGAGACAGGCGTTGCTCAGGTGCTGGATCTCCAGCATACGCTGTTGGTGTCCCTCACCATTCATATGGTTTTGGAAGTTCTGCATGCAGGAGACGGGTTCAACAAACATTGGCAAGAACATCTCTAATCTGGGCCAAAGTTTGGTGTAGCTGTCAGAGCTCTTGACTCTCAGGTGCAAACCCGGCGATGGAGATTTAAGCCCCAGCTCGTCCGACTTTGTTCCTCTGTTTTCCCCTACATGCCTCTCTCCCTAGCCTCAAACTGTGTTTCAAACACTACTGAAAATGAAAAATACCACCTGAAAAATGCACAACCAACCTGTTGTGTTCAACTTCTTGCAAAGCAATAGTTAGAACCCTGTCTGTTATTTTTCTATTAGTTTTGATCTTAAACTTCATAATTCAGTTTTATTTCAGTTAATTTCCAAACTGTGTAGCTAGTTTTAGTTAGTTTCTATTTTTCATTTATATTTCAGTTTTATTTTTATATAGTTTAGTTTCAGTGTTAGTTTGAGGAGTATCTGTTTTTTAAGCATTAACAAGTACACATAGAGAATCCGACAGAACATCTCTCTTTGTATTTGACTTACGTAAAACATACAACATTTTACACTGTCTTATTGGTTTCATTCAACTACTTAATTAATTGTACAAATGTACCGTACTTAATACAGATGCCTTTGATCTGATGTGATGTGTGAAAAAAAACAATGAATCCTATTTACAGAACATTTCTGGCTATGCTGTATTCAACATAATACTGGGTTTTTATGTATGATAGATTTCAGGAATCAGTATACACACAGAAGCATCTCATTCCATTCATCCTACCCTGCCAGCAACCCCCCCCCATCTCTAGATAATATCCTAAGCCAACAACATGCTAAGGATTTTCTAAAGAAAACATACTGAAATATACCACATTCTATGTGTGTATTTTATAGTGCTATCAAATGATTAAAACAATTCATTGTGAATAACCACATTATTTCCTCAATTAATCTCAAGTTTACAATATGTTCAAATTTGGCCCTAAATAAAATATTTTCTGTAATAAAAGAAGTGCATTGTGTTAAAAACAAGCTATAGCTTGACTAAGAAAAAACTAAGTACAATAGCTGTCTTTTTCTGGTACATTAAATCAGGTTAAATCAGGTTGTCATGACCTTTAAATATTGTCCCTCAAATAACCATGTAAATCTAAATAGAAGGTAGCTGGTATCTGATCCCATCACTCTACCAGCTAATACCGCTGATCAAGACACCATGTAGGATCACTTCTCTATTAGACTACAGCATAAAATTCAACTGCTCTATCTGGAGAGAAGCTGGTTGTGCAGACATTTGATCTGACCCGTGTCATGGTCTTGTCCATTAAGTCATGATTACTATGTGGTTAAAATGGGGTTAAGCCAAGTTTGAAGGATGTTACATCAAGACCAAATACTTAAATCATTATATAATGACAAATTGAGTAAATGCATGATGTAGGCTACTTGAAAAATAGGCAGATAGATATTTAACCGCTACAAATCTTCAAATGTCAAAGATATAACTAACTTGGAACTGCACACCCTATGTAGGCTATTAATGTATGTGTATAATGCACAGTTGTGCAGGGTTCACTGAAAAGTGGCGGGTAAATAAAGTTAAATCAGTATTCACAACATGAATGCCAATGCTATATTGCTCTACCAGTGAAGTGCTCTGGACATCTCCATCTCCATGTCAAATGCTTAAAATGCTATGGAAAGGTTATTGGAAAATGATCCAGCACTTGCTGTGGATGGTTCTGGCTATAGTTATATGTTTTCATTGAGTACTTGAGAGAAGAACTTTAGTAGGCAAATCAAACTATATAAACTGGACAAGTATTTAACGCTAAAGTAATATGAAGTTAAAAAAAAGGAAGAACAACGATATACAGTAGATCACATACACTTATAAGCTTATATTATTACCACCCAAATCTTTTGCGTTTTTGAAATCAATTTATAATTTTGTTGGACAGATTAATTTTTAGGATACTTCACGCTGTGTGTGGAATTCAACCGGCTTGTATCAGTGGTGGCAGGCTATCAAATATATATAATATATCCCGCATATTTTAATTAAAACAAATATATACATTCTCCGCTTTTCTAAGTGGCTACGTGGTGGCCAACTAACCCTCCCTTTCTCTTGACTGAAGTACTTGAAAACATATTTAAGAAACAGTATGGGAGATGCTCAAAACCGTAATGATGTGGAGTTCGAACGATTCATCACGACTCATTTTATTAGTGAATCAGATTTTGTTATCAGACAGCAACGGCTGTTAGTTTTACATTTTCTAAATAAAATAGATAAAGCTGCTCCTGCAGCATCAAAAAGACATGTTTAACGTGATAATTGATGCAGCTTGCTATAATTGAATGAATGAATTTGATCATTATTTATTGTCTAATGCCCATACAGGACACCAGGCGAGACACCAGACATTCAAGCACTCAGGGCTCAGACGACCCAGGGCTAGAGGATTGCATGAGTTTAATTACATTAGCTATCTTTTATGTGGGCTATTACATTACGTGTACTAACAGCGCAAATGAAATTAAGTGCATGTTTCTGATGACGGCTGCTATTAGTGTCAAGTCAAGTACAAAAACCAATCTGTTTATTTCGATATGATATGTTTAATTATTTAACTGCGACTGAAATGAATTCCGCACTTTGACAGTAAACGACTGCAGTGTCAAGTGAACAATTTAGAAAATATTTTGGGAAAAACACAGATGTTCTGTACAAACCTTATAATGGATGACGCAATGAGTTCATTTTTCCAAGGTAATTTACAGAACGCACAGGCAGTAATAATCCTACCCACCTCACACAGAATATACCAGTTGGTCAAATCCTTAGACTACAATCTAACTGCAGTACTGCAGTTTCTACAAATACTGAAGTGTTTTACTATCCAAGAATCGAGAACAAATCCAAAATTAATAGTTTTCGCCCGTGCCCAGACGAATCAACAAATTATTTTTAGAAACCAAATTGCCTACTAGTTTCTAGTTCAACAACGCAGTACCATGTTGAGATTCATTGATAGATTGGGACAATCGTTGCTGCTAGCCTGCACAATTGAAACACAGCGCATGCATAAGTCACCATCCACAAAGCACTTGTCAGCTCACCTAGCAAATGTTTATTCCATTGCTGTGTTTACGTTAGCCCACAGAACACTGGGGGCTGTCAAAAAAACATCTGGGGCTAGAACAGCGGAAGCCCAGGTCTAGTGAAGACCATGCATGACACACTCATACAGTCAATACCTGCTTAATGTATTCCTTTTGAATAACATGATAGAAACCTAGCCTATACAACCCCAGCCTTTGCTTAAAAAAGACTTGTGAACTTTTAAGACTGACGCAATTGTCAATTTCCCGTCAGGCGCCCGCGTTGTTTAAATAGCAAATGCACCTGCGCCCATATTTGTGCCCATGGGAGTGTTGGTCTAACAGGGAGGTGTTTTAAGGATAATTCTTGGTGTATTGCTATCTTGAAGCTAGGGCTGTGCAATTAATCAGATTTTGATCGCGATTTCAATTTCAGCTCCTAACGATCATAAAAACAGTGTAATCGAGAAAAAACAATTATTTTGTACATTGCATTTTCTAAGAACTCTTTTTTTTGTGTTCGAATGACAATCACAAGCGCACTTTTTTTCCCTCCTGAAACCGAAAGCGAAACTCACTCAGTCGTCTGTTAAAGACACATTTTACCATTTCACTCCATATCCATCGTGCGCGCAGGCACAAAAAAATAACAAATGCCGTTGCATACTTTTAGCCAAAGATGGGTGCCCGATTAGCACAGTTGAGAATGACCGCTCTAGAATGTTGTTACTTTGGACAAGCGTTATAATTTGCCATCTCACCACCACTTTACCAGAGTTGCTCTGCGTGCTTTATATGAGAAATGTTGTGCAGAAGTGGCGACAAAGGCAGAGTATTGATCTATGGTCTACAGCATTTTATATATTACAGCAAGGTGATTGCAGCAGCTTCATGAGTTTACCTCACAGCAACGCAGGTACTTTGTTTGTTAGTTAGCTTATCAGCTTTGTCTATTTGAGTCTTGTTTAGGATATTTTATTTGTGTCCTTGCAGCGTTGTTTACTGAAACATTTTTCTTTAGTATTAGATTGCGCATATCAGTACCGAAGCAAAGCAATTGGGCAGTTAATCACGTTCTCGTTCTTGGTTTCATTAGCACAGGTGTAGTGTAGAGCCATGTATTACTTTTGAACAATTATTCTACCGACTGAAGAGCCAGGCTTCGTGTTACTTCTATTCAGTAGTTTGTTTGAACTGCTGTTTGCGATTCTACAGCAGAATTAATAATTAGAAAATAAGATATGTTTAGAAGTGTTATTTATTTAATATAATAAATATAAATAACTTATTTGCAAATATAATTGAAAGACATTGCTGTCTAATCAAATCCAACATTCAAACAAACTATGTGTGCTGGTCACACTCAACAAAGTCAGAAAATGCACCCGCTCCTGACGTCAGAATATTTTCACTGTTTTTCAAAATCAACAAATGCAAATTTTCAAAATCAATGAGTAATCAATTTAAATAATCGGGATTTCAATATTGACTAAAATAATCGTGATTATGATTTTTTCCATAATCGAGCAGCCCTACTTGAAGCATTGGAAAGTGATCACACCAGTGACCAACAAATACCTGGTCTAAAGTCAATGGCTCAGCATGTCATTGTTATTTTAACAGCAAATTAGTCAAATGCACCTGCGGCATAGGCACTGCGCGTGCACACTATGCTTGTTACACACACACAGGGAAAGGCAGCAGCACACGAACATGCAAAATATTACATTACGGTGCAAATCCGCCATTATAATAGCAATGCACGAAAGGTACAAATGCGCCTGGCTCATGGGAAGGGAATGGCAGATGAATCTCTGATTGGTTTATTGCATGTTACACCCAAAACACACCCATGAATTCATGAAGACACTTAGTACAACCCTTTTAGACCATGCGCCCGGCGCATAGACCCTTTTATCCGCTGTCAAACTAGCAAAAGTGGATTTGGACACGCCCAAAGCGCACTTGCGCCATCCGCTTCACGCAATGCGCTAGGATCGTTAAAATAGGGCCCAATGAGTTTCTTTAAATTATGTTACATAGGCCTATATGCCTTCCTAAAAACGGTCAGGTTAATACTGTAGATGGCACCCAGATTGACATAAAATCCCACCCTATGAAAGGTAGGCTATATGAATCAAACAGAATTCCACTCAATTTACTGGTGACACGTGGAAAATATGCTTCTAAATATGACTGCATGAGGTTGGAATACAATTTATTCAGCAGGACAAATATCATGGCATTTATTTCTACCTAGGCTACATTATGGTGCTATTATGTATTGGAAACCTATTATTGTTTGTTGAAAATATTAGTTTTAAGAACAGCATATTTCTCAATGCAATACACTTCTCTCCTTAGTGAAGTTTTACTTTTTACCGATCAAGCGAGTAACCACGGAGTGTGAAAAATAAATTATTCACTCATCATGATAAACACTACATGGCACCTTCTGTCAAGCTCGGAAATGTGGATTGTGTCGTACATTTCATGAACCTCATTTTAGCTTATGTTTCCCACAGGTTTAGGAGATGAATCTGACCATCTGGGTAATTAGGAGTGTGTTGATATGCAAATCATAGAGACTGTGCACCAGCACTGACGCTATGAACTAGTGGTATTTATCAATGGGGATTTCCTGCTGGTGTGCATAAAATGGTCATAATATCGATTGATAAATCCCACTTATTTTTGCATACGCACATTCTTACTTCTTTTTATAGGTACAAATGTAGGATTGTTTACACGCAAGCTTGATAAATGCTGTGTACCCCCTCCTCCAGGGTTAGCAAAGACAACCATTATGAGATTATGTTGTAAATGGTATAATAATGATAGCATTTCATTATAGGTTAGTTTTTGTCTTTCATTTTGTTAATATTCAACTCTTTTAGTTTAATTAGTGAATTTGGTCACATGATTCAATGTTGATGTAATACACTGATCAAAAAAATAAAGGGAACATTAACATAACACATCCTAGATCTGAATGAATGAACTAATCATATGAAATACTTGTCTTTACATAGTTGAATGTGCTGACAACAAAATCACACACAAATTATCAATGGAAATCAAATTTATCAACCCATGGAGGTCTGGATATGGAGTCACACTCAGAATTAAATTGTTTAGATTGTTTGTAGTTACAGTAAGTAAATGGTCAGCTTTGGTATTTCTAATAGCAACTGTGCATGCAAAACCTGTTCTCCTGGCTTTAAGCCTCAATGCCATAACATTAACGGCATTAAGGATTTAAAATGAATCTCATACGTTAGCTCGTTAACATTGACAGCCTTAGTATTTTATCATGTCAGCAGCCAATATACACCAATTTTGAGGAGGCTGTTACACTAATGCTTTGATATTTTCTTCTTAATTTTATAGATTAATCCCTGTACTGTTTCTGTATTTTAAAGGAACTAACAAAATACCATTGGCAGAGTTTTTGCCTAACTGGATGATATTTCTGTGCGACTGCCTCACCTGCTGGTTGTGGCAAGAGACACTGCAGATGTAACAGTAATGGCTGTCGACAGCAGGTCCTTGGTCTGGGTCAGTGTCCTGGCCATGTCCCTGAGAACCACAGGAGGTGCCTGGATCTTCTAGGCCAGTGCTGAATGCCCGGCTCTCACTGCTCTGCTGGATAGTGACCTTTAGGGATGTCCCGACCCCTAGAACCTGCTACAGCCACACACATCCATTTAGAGCAGACAGCTTTCACAGATGGACCCATATTTTATTAAGAAAAGCAGGGTTAAGAAATGTTGCTTTTTCTATCTTTGAGCTGAACCACATAACTTCCAAGATCCAGAAATACTTCCACCTCACTTTCCCAGAAAACACAACTGTCATTTGTATGGCGTCAGTTCACACATGCGTTACATGTTTAGGTTTCTTTTTTTTCACCGTTTTCCTCCTTTGTTATTAAAGTGATTCACTAGTGTGATGCACTTCAAAAACAAAAAACATTGCCATGCACTTCCTACTTTTTTCAGACTGTCCAACCCTAAATCTACACTACAGCCATAAAGCATTTAGCATTGCCATTGAATGTCCGCTGTTAAGGAATGCTCACTTTGCAATCAATTATACCTGCTATACTACTCGCATTGCGTCACATCCAATGGCAGTGTTCAAGCTTCACGAAATGCAGAGGTTCAATTCTTGATGGCTGGTGCGTGCAGTCATTCTGTCCTTTGAATGAAAATAATGAGAAAAATATTGGTTTGCAGTGGCAGATCAGGTATATTGACTCATGAAAAAGGTCCAAATTAAGGTACCTCCAAATGGCCAATTTGGTAAAAAAATTGTAAATACAAAAACATATTTTCAGTAACCATAAAATTTATTTTTTTCAGAAGCCTTAAATCAGATTATGCACGGGATGATT
This sequence comes from Umbra pygmaea, assembly GCA_016801145.1. NCBI lineage: Eukaryota > Metazoa > Chordata > Actinopteri > Esociformes > Umbridae > Umbra > Umbra pygmaea. Next base: position 6,813 of record JACXGM010025199.1, on the reverse strand, counting down.
ACATTCACCGACTATATGTCTGCGATTTAACTGACAGGCACCCAATCTGGACACAAGAAGTCGCGGGAGAGTAATGTGGCAGGATAGATAATCTGATTTATGTTACCCAAATCCCGGGCAGCGCTATGCCACTTTGCACTGCCTCGTGCAGGAGTTCCAGGGAAAGTCAGAGAACCCATAATCAGGCTCGAACAACTGACTATCATGACATAGACTGCTATAGTTAATTTTAATGCTGTTGGCTGCTGGCATTGCATTTGTCTGACAATTTTCACAATCTCTCTGTGGTAAAACGTGGATCATGGAAGACTAATAATTGAAGTAGAAAACAATATATGTTTGTTTGCCCCAAGTCACTCCATGTATGAATAATCCACCATCTTAAAACAAGCATAAGACTAGATTGGCTGCATAATCATAATCATTATACTAAATGTCAACAGACAGGAAGCTAGCTAGCTAATTAGCTACTGACATTGGTGTTACCCTGGATATTCAGAGTTCTTGCGAGAGCACAATTTAAATTTGCTCAGCGAGTCACTCTGGCACAGAGTAATGCTGCTCATTAACTATGCCCTTGTAGCTGAGCTGCACCAATCACATCGGTGTATCTGATATAGGCCAGCCAGAGGCGTGTTAAACAGATGGACGACAGCGCTGCGACCATTAGTAAACATTGTAAGATTGCTATGGATGAAGACCAGTTGTTTGAAACGGCTTTGGCCGCTACAATGGATGAGTTAGACTTGGCTTTTTGTCTAAAAGAGGGACAGAAGACGACGCTCAAATCTTTCCTTTTTAAGAAGGACGTTTTTGCTGTTTTGCCGACCAGATACGACAAGGGTTTAATCTACCAGTTAGCTCCGCTGGTAGCTAAACGTATGGGGCTTAGCCATAGGGGCTCAGCGAAAACCCACTGGTGATTGGTCGTAGTGTTATCCAATTGCGTCCAGTGAGATTTTCAAATGCATGCTTGGTGTCGCCCCTCGAGTCGGGTCATTTTCATTACTCGATGCCAAACCCTTAATCCTTAGGATTTGGGTCTGGATTTTTCTAGGCTAGGTGTTGTATTTACTAGCCACTGTGCATCACTTGTTGTTGCTTGCTCTTTGGGTGTTTTAGGGCAGGTATCTGTTAAAGCCCTTTGTGACAACAGCTGTAATAACAGCGCTTAATAAAATACATGAAATTGATTGAAAAGCAGCAGGTTACAGCATACAGAGCTTCTGTTATTGTGAATGGGGCCATACATTGTGGGAACTCATTTCACAATTCAGGCTAATAGAATAACCATTTATTAATACAAACATCCTATGTAATTCAACTTTGAAATTACAATTGAAATTTCCACACTTACATCAGCTGTTTGACTTTCTTTGCAACACTCCTCTGAAAATAGCATAGCAGGGCATCCGTCTCTGTACTCAATTTCTGCAATATCTATCAGAAAACCAAATACAAATAAATGTTTAATGCTTAAATGTAAAACATTAAACCAAACCTGCAGGACTGGTAATAAAATGATTTATTATTCAGAAATCAGATGACAGTAAACAGACAAACTGAGTGGTGGATGAACCTGAAATTGTACATATTTGTTGAAAAAAGATTTCACTACAGTGCTTATTATTGAATCCACCACACATGGTATCAAATATCAGGAATATTCAACTTCTGGAGCATGCTGGTTTTCTATTCTACCACATCATTCATTGTAAAGGGTGTAGGTCTGAATAACTCTCAGATTAGCAAGTTGCAATGGCAAACTGGAGTGGACCTGGCCTCATGATCCAGAATTCAACATGGAGGATCTATACCATTTGATGTGGATATCATCATATCTGTCACGTGAAAAAAGAGTGACACAAGATATGTCCAACACACACACCTGCAGTATTCGACATATCCAATGGCCTTTTATCTTCAGACATCTGGACTGCATCCTGTCCAATGATCACATTGACATGCTCTTCTGACCTGTGGGTAACACATACAAGAATATAAAATGATGATTATTGATCCAATACAAACAATTAGGTTAAATTCCTCATAGCTGTGCAGAGAATAACAGTTCATGATGAAATCTTATTGCGAACATTCTGATACGGTGAGTCCTACTCAACGTGACTGCTGCAGTGTTTGTATGGTACCAACCCATTAGTCTTCTGCTTCTTTGTCTCAGGCACTTCCTGTGACGGTGCAAACAGTTGTTTGTCTGATTTGGCTTCCCCCATCTCTGTATAGAGTGAGGGAGCGGGAACAATCAGATCATTAAATTGAGCCCGGGAAAGAACTCAAAAATATCAAAGCCTAACTTAATTGGTGGCATTCTAACTACTTCTAAATTAAGTTGGCGTGAGGCTACAGTTCACTACAGTCATGAAGAGCTTTATTTTTTAAATAACCCAGAACCAGATCACTAGAATGGAAATGGGCTTTTTCAAAAAAGGTTTGGGGTGGCCATCAGAAGTAAAAAGACAGATTAGCCTCAGGGCTCCCAAAAAACTCTCCCTAGTTTCAGGTCCTGTATTCCAAAGTGTGTAGTGCCAATACAGAACAAGATGCCCTCCTTCTAGGTAATCATATACGATTTAAAAAGACATTCAATGTCTGCCGACATCCTTTTAGCAGGATTTTTAAATCAGCTGTACAGGCAAGTTATTATCATTGGTACTTGTATTTGTAGGTTTATCAGCGCCCTCCGCTGGACAAATTGTACCGCCGGAGCCAAGCGAGCCACTGACACTCCCAGTCTGTTCATAATCTCTCTTTGTGACACGAAGGTCCTGTATGGAAATAAAATCAATATTATCACAATATTCAATGGTTTGGGCTGATAATTCACCTGTAATGGTTCAGTATCTATTAGCTGAATGAGAAAGTGTCAGACTGACAAACGTAGAAGTGACAAACCATGTTTTGGAAGTGCGCATGAGAACGATAAGGTCCTGAGGGAGAGAACTGCACGCGCGGAACAGGAGCTGGTCCAAGAATTGACTGACGTGTCCCCTTGGCCAAAAACGTTAAGGGTAGCCCACCGCCCACGGCCAAGCTTCGCATGTTAGCTACAGGGAGAGATTAATGTACATTCCAAACTTGTCAACATGATCTTCATTTTTCATTTTGAGACATGTGTGGGAAGAAAAGAGGTTTACCTTGCATATGTTGTTGTATAAGTAGCGCCTCTTGTAGCATGCGGTTGGGAGTAACCGGAGAGGATTGGGGAAATGGGCAAAGGCTAAGGGGTGAACCCACTGGTCTGAAGGAGACAATTAAAAAAACGTAGACTTGGAACTATTGGTCTAAAAATTGAGACATTAAAAAAGTAGATTAGGCGCTTATATTGAGTTTGTATGTACGGTAGTAATTACTTACCGGTTTATTTGATTATGGCGAGGAACTTGGTGTTTGTGCAGCTGCTGTCGTTGTTGCAGATGTTGCTGAAGCTGCCAAAGACCTTGGTTTTGTTGTAGCTGCTGCTGCAGTTGCTGTTGTTGATGACCGAACATATTCTTGATATTTTCTAACGTTTCCGAACTAATGTTAGCTAGCTACAGTATCTATTTATAATGTATATACCGTTTTCTCTGTGGTTTCGTTGGATTGTCTTCCAAATCTCCTGTTAGATAGTCGTTGTAACTAGCTGGTTAACTCCACACAGCCCAGAGCCCAATGCAGCCTAATGTTTACTTCCTATACGTCATAACGTGCTGGCAGGAAGATCTAAGGACAATATGAAAAACAACAGACAACCTTGACAAAAAGACGTACAATATGTGAAGCTAGCTTCTTTAGTGAGCCAGCTTCTTTAGTGGATTCCTAGCCTTTCCTAGTTTCGCCTTCAGAATAATAGCGCTTGATTCAACGCGATGAAAATCGATTAACAACAAAGGAAACATTACACATTTCTATTAGAATAGTGTGACATATTTACTAACTTATAATAATTTTAATAAGACAATTTAAATTTGCACTCGCTTAAATATATAATAAATACACAGAGTCCTGTATAATGCTAGCTACATTAAGGATTCTAGTGGTATGTGCATATTGCATAAAGATATTGGACTGTACGGCAAAAACTAAAGAATGTGCACCCCTGAAATAGGGTATCTACTTACTCTGTTACACTCACAGATTATATATTTGAAGAGTTTATTTCAGTAGCTGGTGCACAACATTTCATGTTTTGCAAATGATTCCTTTTCGAATTATATGTTTTACTGAGGGTGGATTCAGGCTCTGGCATGATATGACAAAGCACAGTGCAGCGTTCTGGGATGATACTGGTGGTATAATCACGTCTAAAGTCAATGAAAAAAAAAATTGCTTTATGAAATCACAGTTTCTACTTCATTTAAACCCTGTGTTTCAACACCTGTGGCATTCACGATTACTGACCAACATACAGGGATCAGAGTAACTTCTCAATGCGATTGTAGAGAAAGAGAGGAAAGTGTTTAACAAAAACACATTACCTGTACAAATGACTAGTGACAGATCCAGTTTGGCTGCAGGCAGGTATGGAAGTATTCAACAGGGACACAATGAAGTCATATTTGCAGCGCTCTTGGAAAATAGTTACTGGAGTGACCACTACAACGGATCTAGAGTTCTGTATCACACAGGCATGCAAAAGTCATTTAATGAGGCAGGCAAGTTAACTTTGTACAGACACAGTACAGTGGTAAAGATGAGAGGTATACGGGCATTTACATTTTCAGTTTACCATTAAACTCTACCAATCTTGATGACATCAAATCCATTGTTTATGATGTTTGCATCATCCTTGGTAGCATTTAAGTAACTCAGTGTTAGTGAAGGGCAGCTTAAAGGAACTACAGAACCAAATAGAATAAATTAACACTTTTCCAGAGGAAACAGAACACAGAGTGGATTTTGCAGAGACTGCGAACTCTGAGGAGGCCTTTGAAATAGAAGCACTTTGGGAAAAACCAGCATCATCACTCAGTGAGTGTTTTCAAAACATCAAGAAGCAGGCCTTTGAAGACATTGTCCAATGCACCGATAAAAACCAATACTTTGGACAAAAAATCCTAAATCAACTCTTTAACAATTTATTTCCTGTAATCTCAATCTGGTCTGACCTTATGAAAGGAGATTTAAAGAGATTTTCAGTAAAATATCCCAAGAAACCAACCCATAATCAGAAAAGCACAGCAGTGAGCATATCTATGTTCAAAAATACAAAGAAGTTATACGTTCAATACAGCAAAAGTAGATTTGATGAGTGTATAACTAAATTGCACCAGTTGTAAAGGTCAGGAAAGAGTCTTCTATATGAAAATTCATAAGAAGTTATCTACAGAACAACTTATACAACCACAACAGAAGAAGAACCGAACACCTAAACTCCCCCTTAGGTCTTCTCAAAGTCCACCTGCAAAGACATGCAAAACATTTTTCCTGAACAACAACCTATGTAAAAGTGTGAAAACAAAGAAGCAGGCCAATAAACCTGCTGCATTAAATGATCTAGGAACTATCCAGCATTCAGTGAGTTTAGCTATAGGAGATGTATGTACATTTCCAAATACAAACTCAAACTGTTGGCGGAACTCCACCGTACAGTAATTTCTGCACCTACAGCCAGGAAAAAGTATTTTTAAAGAGTCTGACTCCCAAGTCATGATGAATAAAACTCAAATTAAAGACAACTTTGCTGCTCTACTTCAGTCTGCCAGTCAGAATCCAGGCCTTAGCTTCAAACACACTGAAATTAAACATGTTCTAACTGAGATTAATAAAACTACAACATCTTTGAAAATTGTCCAACACAATGATCCACTAGATTTAATTTATAAATTCATGTCTTGGCTAAATGAAAAACTGAATCAAATGTCAATCTTCAACACACAGATTCCTGTGCAAACTGTAAATCCAGTGTGTTAGAGAATGGCAAGCTAATGTCAATTTTTGTTGTACCCCTAACAACAAAAAACCCTTGCTAATGCTTTGCAGGATCTGATCACCTGGGGCAAGCCCCTATCAATGTACAAAGTGTAATGCTGTGATGGTCAGACAAACAGTGTGGACTGTCAGTCCAGGAATTCGTATACTTCATGTAGGCCGTGTTGTTCCAGGTAGTAAATCGGTTAAACGTGATTCTATGTTTCCGTCCCGTGTTATTGAACTTCCAACAACAAGCAGGTATACAAACTAAGCTCAGTGATAAGTCACTCGGGAAAAACAGTGAGCCATGGTCACTACTGGTCACAGTTGATGTTTGATGATTTTCAGTTAAAGGCAGATGACCAGCATATTTCAAAGATTTCCAAAAACAGTGAGAACACAGCTGGAGTAATATATTTCTATGGCATGTTCGATGGGGGGCCGAATCAAGAAGAAGCTTGTTATGCAGATATTGATTTGATTCAGTCGCCTGAGAGCTCCAAAAACACTAAAGACTGTGCTATACCTATTCTAGCATTTCTTTGTCAGACAAAAGCATTAAAATAATGTTATGTCAGATTACAACATGTTATCAGGAAGCAAAGTTATCTACCATTACAAATTACAACATGTTATCAGGAAACATAGTTATCTACCATTACAAATTACAACATGTTATCAGGAAGCATAGTTATCTACCATTACAAATTACAACATGTTATCAGGAAACATAGTTATCTACCATTACAAATTACAACATGTTATCAGGAAGCATAGTTATCTACCATTACAAATTACAACATGTTATCAGGAAGCATAGTTATCTACCATTACAAATTACAACATGTTATCAGGAAACATAGTTATCTACCATTACAAATTACAACATGTTATCAGGAA
>JACXGM010025198.1:0-15411 GCA_016801145.1 Umbra pygmaea | reverse complement strand
TGTCTTACATTATTGAAAAAACTGATTAATCCACGTGTGTCACAATGGTTAAACACAAGGGAGCCCGCTTAAGTTCAGGAAGTAGTGGAGCTGTGCATATAGCCTATTCCAGCCAGTGAACTGATCTTTATTTCGTATGCAGCGGGAGTTGTGGGCGTCCCCTCTCGAGGGGAAATATAAGTCTTTGTTTAAGGTTAATCTGATGAGATCTCTTTAACGACTCTCCTGGCCCACGTCAGTGCGTGTCATAGTAAATGTGTTGAATAAACTTGTGTTTGACCATTGTGACACGTGGATCAATCAGTTTGTCCAATAATGTAAGGCAGGAAATAAAAGAGCAGCCTTAATTTCAGGAAGTAATGGAGTTGTGCATAGAGCCTATTATCGGACGTTAGTGGAGACAGTAGGTGCGATTATGGGGCAATATGCTTTAAAATATAAGAATATTTAGTGTTTAAGGTTACTGTACATTTGTTTAAACGGTAGTACATATAAGACTCTGGAGTCGACATCCGCGCATCACGAACCATACATGTTAGCAACTAAGGTTGGTATCGTTGGAAAGGGGAAGATCAGACAGAAAGAATGAGTGGTGGCTCATTCCTGTGGGTTAAACACAGCTAGAGTTATGGTGCATCAAAGTCGGTCATGTTTTTTAGGCGGTCGCCTATTTTACTAAACACATTACAGACATGAAGTAGGAAGTGAAAATGACAAAATAACAACTCTGTAATGATGTAGGACATCATCCTGCATAACACCAACACTTTTAAAAAGTGAAAAATGAATGGGATTTTAAGCCTCCAAACTTTGCACACTGGTCCAGGAGCCCTGGGGGCTTGACAATAAGCAATAAAAAGCCTTATTCATTATGGTTTACATGCTTTTACATATAAAAAACAACAAAAAATACATACGTTCTTAATTTTTTTGTGATAAATTTTTAATAAAACATAAAATTCAATGACCCAGGATGTTGGATTTCATTTCTCCATGTTGTAGCCATGGGCCTGCTGAGTCCAGAACCATAAGGCACTTCACTGTAGGTCAAAGTATGACCTTTCTAGAGGCCAAAAAGTGAACTGTGCCAGGCGGACCTAAAACCCCTTAGACCTAACGTTTAAATGTCAGTACAAATTGCTACTGTCTACTTTTGAATTGCAGCGCCAAAGGCGGATCTTTTCACTGACATAATGTCGCAATAACGTGCACTTGCTAGCCTGTTTTTACCTGTTCTCCGAATGCTAAGGAGGAGCCTCGCCTAGCTTCTGAAGGACCTGACATTGAAGGACCAGTTCTACGAAGGAAGGATCCTTGACATTGAGAAACAGCTTTGTATAGCATGCGTCAGCGGTCCAAAGTGTGTCTTCACTTTTCTAAACAGAACGAAATCTCTGCAAAATTTAACATTAGCGGCAAGATTGTTTCGTGTATAGGAGAGTGCACGTCGAACATGATAAAGCACCTCCGAGTTTATCATGGAGTAAAAATAAATGTATGCCCCATCTTTGACGCACTTTGCAGACCGTCCTCTGCTGCCTCTTCCTCTGGCTCTGGCTCCGACCCCCAACCTGACAACACAGTGACTGCACTGCAGTCCGAATCCGGTAAGTAAAACAATACATATACAATAAATAAGTCTTGTATATGTCTTGCGCCAACATTGAGGCAGCTAACAAATTAGCCCACGTATTTTCACACCCCTGTGAAAATATATTCATAATTTATAATATTTATATTCAAGTTCATAGATTTGATATTTATATTGTATTTGAAAACAGCCCTGTAAGATATTCATAGTAAAGTTCATAAAAAGTAAAAAGTTAATAGAATTAACATTGATGGAGAAGGACAGGCTATTTCCTTCAGAAAGACTGTTGGTTAGCTAGCTCATTTAAAATATTCTAAACTTTTTTGACCCTGCCTTTTAAAAGAATCGGAATCGATAATCGTTAGGAACCGAAATCGAAACAAGGAATCGGAATCGTTCAAAGTCTCTCTCGAGTCGCCCTAGATGCAAAAGGCTGCGGTTTTGATTCTCATCTCTACCCCATGCAAATAAATATTTTTGGACAGAGACTATTTTCCAAAAACAGTGATGATAGATTTATTTCTATATACGGATGCAGCCAAATTCTCATATGGCAAGCAGTAACTATGGACTGAAACGTGGAGCAAACCACCGTTCAGAATGTGCGTCTGTGATGCAGTTTGCTGGGTTGGAAGTCTGTGTGTCAGTCAGATCTATTGAGGGTGGTTGTATTTAGGGGATTCAAACAGTAAGAATGGTGATCAATCTTTCGGTGCGGGAGGCTGGACGCATTGTAATGTGAATGCAGCATTCACTGACAAACGCTGACTCACAAACATCTTTAAATGTAACTTAGAGATCAGAGTAAATAACGGTGAAATAAAGATTTCAGTTAATAATATACTTGGGTCAATTAACTTATTTTAATGTGAGTTTCAGTATGGAATCACGTCAAGGGCAAAAACATACAAACACATGATGAGAAATTCCAAATGTTTTAAGCGGATTGATCCATCAACATTAATATTTTGTTAACAAAAATGGAGCGAACAACAAACCTTTCAGTTTATTAATATGCAAATGAGTTTACAACAAAGACAAAAATGATGGATCACATTGTTTAAGGGATTGTAAAAAATAAAATTAGAATATGTGACCAACATGAATAGTTTGTAATACATACATTAATAACATAAATCTATTTTTAATAATGATATTTCAGTGAGGGAAGTAATTATTTGATTCCCTGCTGATTTTGTAATTTTTTCTACTAACAAAGAAATTATCTGTATATATTTTTATGATACATATAGACTTATTTCAACAATGAGAGACAGAATAACAACACAAAAATCCATAAAACCAAATTTTATACAAGTTATTAATTGATTTGCATTACAATGAGTGAAATAAGTATTTGATCCCCTCTCAATCAGGAAGATTACTGGCTCCCAGGTCCCTCTAATACAGGTAACAAGCTTAGATTATTAATGTCAGCTTGTTACATGTATAAAAGACACCTGTCCACAAAAGCAAGCAATCAGATTCCAAATTCTCCACCATGACCAAGACTGGGACCATAGTCACCAAGAAAAGAATTGGTAACACATGATGAAAGACTGCAATCCTGCAGCGCCCACAAGGTCCCCCTGCTCAAGAAAGCACATGTACAGACCAGTCTGAAGTTTGCCAATGAACATTTGCTGCCTATGACCCCAAGAACACCATCCCCATCGTCAAACATGGAGGTGGAAACATTATGCTTTGTGGGTGTTTTTATGCTAAGGGGACAAGTCAACTTCACCGCATCAAAGGGACGATGGACGGGGCATGACAATGAACCAAAACACACAGCCAAGATAATAAAGAAGTGGCTCAAGAAGAAGCACATTAAGGTCCTGGAGTGGCCTAGCCAGTCTTCCAGACCTTAATCCCATCTAAACTCTGTGGAAGGAGCTGAAGGTTCAAGTTGTTAAATGTCAGCCTCAAATCCTTGACTTGGAGATGATCTGCAAAAGAGGAGTGGGACAAAATCCCTCCTGAGATGTGTGCAAACCTTTTGGCCAACTACAAGAAACGTCTGACCTCTGTGATTGCCACCAAGGGTTTTGCCGAAAAAAAGTCATGTTTTAAAAAGGAGTGAAATACTTATTTCACTAATTGTAATGCAAACCAATATATAACCATTTTGAAATAATTTTCTGGATTTTTTATTCTGTCTCTCACTGTTCAACTAAATATACCATTGTAATTATAGATTTATCATTTCTACGTCAATGGATAAACATACAAACTCAGCAGGGTATCAAATTGTTTTTTTCCCTCACTGTAGGTGAACTTCGTTTATTTGTTAATATCAAGAAAAAAACATACTAGGAACCTCTTGTTTCTAAGACCAATGACTTCTAATAGCTACGTGGCCTCTAGAGAGACCTGTAGAATGCCATACCTTACACTAGTAAGGGCAGTGTTTGGAATCTCACCATAGTTTTTTTGCACCTTTGCTACAGGCTCAGGGTCAGTTTTAGAGACAAACTCATCTTCAGCATTACTTCTCTTCAATCCCATATCCTGCTTACCATCTACAAAATATCTTTCAAAATCTTTCCTGGCTGCCTTATTTGCCTTCTTTCCCATCTGCTGCATTTCCAATGTCCTCACCTATCTCTCAAGGGGGTGACACACCAAGCCAGCGGCCAACCCGTCGGTGTGATTAACCAGACCTTTGTAGTCGCCCACGTCAGGCCTTTTGTCTTTGGGCAAAAATAGCACACAAACACGCCGCTGTGACACGACCGATGGCCAAGCACCACCTACATGGTGCGCATGCGTGAGAGGAAATATCTCTCCATACCGGCCGACAGAGGCAGGCACGTGCACACATCGACATCAAAGGGGGCTTGAGCACCTGCCCATTTTATTCCTGGAGAGAAAGTGCCCTATTTTTCTGGGGTGCTTTTTTATTTTTGAAAAAATAATATATATATATCTGTTTGCGCACAGCTTCCCTGTCAAAAACATATTTTTTATTGAATAGTGTATCTAAATATCAGGTCAGGAGTTCTGAAGCGCTCCCTCTCTCCCCCCCCCCTGCATGGAAAGTTAATATGACTTGTTTGCAGGTCTCGCAAAACATTGGAGAGGCTGCTTTGCGAGAGGTGGCTACGCATCAATTACCTGCTTATATTTAGCGCGCGTTTAGTTGAAACATTGGAGAGGCTGCTTCGCGAGAGGTGGCTACGCATCAATCACCCGCTTGTATTTAGCGCACGTTTAGTTGGAAGGTGGTGGTCAAAGCAGAGGAAGATCTGTGCGAGCTATCGGAGGCAGATCACCCGTGGCCTCAAGTTCCGTCTATGTTTTCACTCCAAGACGTCAAAAAGAATAGTTCATAATCATTATGCATGCTGTGTGCACCAAAACGAACTGACATCTCAACATACAAGAATTTCAGCTCCAACCTGAAAAAACATGTAGCGGTAAGTGTCACAATGATGCCTACATTTGAACACTATTAACGGTAATTTCGTAACTTTTCCCTTATTGTAATATTAATTCACACACTGTCCGAGTGTTTTTCCTCATATGCGCATTTTCCTCATATTCCTCATTTCCTCTTGTGCAAGCAATGACAAATCTTGTGAAACACACGTTCACAAACAAACGTACATTTTCATATCCTTTTTTTCAGAACCAAAACAAATTGAATAGCCTAATGTGACGTCTTGCATTTATACACAACTCCTGTCAGACACCTCACTAAAGTGTAGAAAATATATACAAACAAAAACGGGATTGTATTTTATTCATACCTAAAGAATGCATATACTTAAAAATATAGCAACAAAGTATGTTTTAAAAGGAAGAGCTCTGGTTAGTCCAGCACACCATTCATTAATGTTATAGAAGTTCATTTACTGAACCCCTGACAATTTCCATGATTTTCATTTGTAAATAATTGGGTGTTTGGATCAGCAATTTTATTTTCATCTATCAAATAACTCAAGGACACAGACATGTTTTGGTAGTGAAATGAGGTTCATTGGATTAACAGAAAATGTGCAATTTGCATCAAAATGAAAATAGACAGGTGCATACATTTGGGTGCATCCAATCATTTAAGGTGGCCAATTGCAAATTGTTCTCTTTAACTCTCTGAATAGGGGCCTCAATAGGGGCCTGAATAGGGGCCTGAATAGGGGCCTCAAAACAACTCTCAAATGACCTGAAAGCAACGCTTGTATTCAGAACAATGAAACTTTCAAGGAGAGTTATGTGAAAGCTCTCCAAGTAGTCTGAAATCCAGGGTTTTTGCTTCTTATCAATCAGATTGAAAGTAACTAGTAACTAACTACTTGAGTAGTTTTTTCATTGAATAGTTTCTTACTCTTACTCAAGTAACTTTTATGGTTGCTACTTTTTTACTTGAGTAAATATTTCTAGTAGGGTTGCCAACCGTTTCGTATAAAACGGAATCGTCCCGTATTTGACACATAAAAGTCTTGTTCCGTATTGAACTGATACGGAATGCACTTTGTTCCGTATTTTTGAGAATCAATTCAGTGCAAATCATTGACAGATATACATAGCTTCTAATATAGGTCAGACAGACTATGAATTAACGAAAACCTGCTATAATGGCAAATTCAGGGACAATTATAGGCTGAGGCCACCCATGCCCCCTTGGCGGGCTCTGAAGTGTAATGATGTAGAGTTGGCTCATTGGTCGCACGTCAGTGGCGCCCGCGCCATTGGATGTGCAGTTGCCGCAGCGCAGCCTATGAGCGAGCCAGACGCTCAATGTGCTAGCTGTGCAGCTGTAAATGCGTTTTACACATAGACAGTAGTTTTACATATAGGCTTCAGTATATCGAGGAAAAGACATTTGTAGGCTATGATAAGAAAAACTACTAAATTAAAAACATTATTTTTTGCACTGGAAAGAACATTCTAGAAGTCTAATTCTATTGAATAAGTTCGCACAACAGAAAACTGCAGCAACAGCCCTTTTCAGTTTAGAGTGAATATTTGTGTTGATTTTAAAGTGTTATGTATTCTGATAACACCAAAATAATTAAAATGATGCAAAAACAAACAAATTATTAATAAAACACGCCCATGGTTTCTGTTTTTTTTTTAAAAAGTTTTTAAAAAAACATGTAATTATGAGAAGTGCCCTTTTTTTCACTTGAGCCCCTGCCCCTCAAAATGTCTGTGCACGTCCCTGGGCAGAGGTAATCTGTGACATATACAAAGAAACCATACCAGATGGGTCAAATCATGGATTCTACAGTGGCAGACTCAAGGGGCTTTTCCAAACCTGTGTCATGAGCTCGAGTTGAATGAAACTTCGCTCAGCTCTTTCCCACTCAGTTCCACACACTGAGGCAACATCTCAGTCCAATTATAAGATGGGAAAACACAAACTAGCAGGACTGCATCTCCGTTGGGGAACATTTGGTGATAACAAGGCGCTTCTTGGCTACAGATAAGCAAGCTAACGATAGCTATATTACTGCACTTTATTTCGAGCCATATGCTTTTAGGTTTCACATTGTATTTTCTTGTATTTCAGTGCTCGGACACAGTGGAAGAGTGGCAGAATGCCTTTGGCATCTGAGCTAGCCGGTTTCATGTGTTTTCATCAATATTCAAGACATTCAAGATGGAGAGAAGAACATGATCTTCGACAGGCCTCCCTGCCACAAACAACCAATGCACGGGCCAAACAGCACGGGATGAAATTTGTTGCTACTTTATTTATGTTCTACAATATCTTGTATGTGAACACTTATTTGCAAATAAATTGCCTGTAGTCTGAAATACAATTATACATTTTGTTCTATCTCTGCCAAAGAAGTGCTACTAGAACACATTGTTGTATATTGAGTTATGGCTTAACCACTAGAGGGCGCAATAGACCACAAGATATGATACTTGATGTTGGTAAGAACTGTGAAGAAGGAAAACGAAGAAAAAGTAATAAAAGAATTGAAGTGGTACTAGCTGCACGGTCTGTCTGTTCTGTGGTGCTTTACTTAAAACTTAACAAACTGGCGACGAGGATGGCAACGGCCGGTGTGCCTCTTCCTGCATTGTTCCTGCCATGCAGTGGACAACCTACAATCCCGTTCAACATGTGGATGAAGATGTTTGGGAATTATCTGCTTGCTATTCACGCGGAGGGGGACAACTGGCCCGACACGAGGAAACGTGCAATTCTCCTACACTGCCTGGGCACCGAAGGACAACGTGTATTTTATACACTCACGAATGTAGGTACAACCTATGATTCAGCCGTGGATGCACTTCATGCACATTACAGCCCAGCAATAAATGTAGTGGTGGAACGGCACAAGTTCAGACAAAGAGTACAGAGACCGCATGAGACTGTAGCCGAGTATGTGGGCGCACTACGGGAGTTAGCTACAACATGCGGATTTGCTGGGAGTACAGATGAAATGGTACGGGACCAACTGATTGAGCATGCTAGCTGTGTAAAAATACGCGAGAAACTTTTGGTACAAACTGGGTCAGATCTCACTCTGGACACAGCAGTAAAGTTGGCCTGTCAAGTGGAAGCTGCCATCGGACATGCCCAGACTCTAGCTTCGGAGCCGCAGGCTCCGGTGCACGTGGTGAAGGCGAGACCGAGACACCCATTCAGAACCAGAACAAAAAGCGGTTACTCCGCCAAGCCTGCAGCAGCACTGAAACCGGATCAAAGCTGTTTTAGATGTGGATCAGCAGCTCACCTGGCAAATGCTCAGGACTGCCCTGCAAGGAAAGTGACTTGCCGAAACTGCAATAAGGTCGGACACTTTGCCCGTGTATGTAAGTCCAAGCAAACCACGGCCAAGGTGGGAGAAGTGGTTATTCTGGAAATGAATACGGTGCGAATGATAGAAAATGGACAACCAGATGACAAAATTACATGCACAGTAGCCATAAATGCAAAGGAAACTTCGTGTACTGTGGAGCTAGTGGTGGATACGGGATCGGCTGTGTCGATCATTACTGAGCACCTCTACAGAGCGCACTTCAGTGGTGTGCCGCTTGCTGAGCCAGAAAAAAGGTTAGTGACTTACACCAAATCGGATGTTCCAGTGCTGGGTTGCCTGCCAGCTAGAGTGCAGTATGCAACCATTACAGTACCAGCTACGCTGTATGTCGTGAAGACGGGCACAGCTTTGCTGGGAAGGGACCTATTCAGGGCACTGAGACTTTCTATTGGCAACAACAACGTGCTCTCACCTGCGGGTCCAGTAACAGAGATCAGAGAGATCAATGCCGGATCAGTGACTGGGGAGAAATTAGGTCTTGCCAAAGGTTTCATTCACCGTGTAAAAGTCAGGGAAGACGTCCAGCCTGTCCAACAAAAACTGCGGAGACTCCCACTCTCTGTTAAAGAAGCTGTCTCTGCTGAGTTGGTGAGATTGTTAGAAATGGATGTGATAGGGAGGATTGACGCATCTCCATGGGTATCACCCATCGTTGTCACACAACGAAAGAATGGTTCAGTGAGAATGTGTGTGGACTTACGTGAACCAAACAAGGCTGTAGTAATGGACAGTCACCCACTTCCCCATATGGATGATCTCTTCTCCGAAATGCATGGAGCCACTGTGTTCTCCACCATTGATTTGGCAAATGCTTATCATCAAGTGTTACTGGCAGAGGAAAGCAGAGACATGAATGCATTTATAACTCACGAAGGGCTCTTCAGGTTCCGTCGGGTTCCATATGGACTGTGTTCAGCCCCAAGTGCGTTCTCCAGGATGATGTCTCTGGTGCTGAAAGACCTCAAGGGGGTCCAGAACTATCTGGATGATGTCATTGTCTATGGCGCAGGAAAGGAGGAGCATGATCGTAACCTGCAGAAGGTGCTTGCTGCGCTAAAGGAAGCCGGCCTCCAACTCAACAATGAAAAATGCCACTTCAACCAGACCAGCCTACGCTTCCTTGGACACACCATCTCAGCACAGGGTTTGCTGCCAGACAAGGATCACCTCAAGGCTATTACTGCTGCTCCAGCGCCTAGCGACGCCACCATTCTGCGCTCATTCCTGGGGCTCACAGCATGGTATGCAAAATTTGTGCAAAACTATGCGTCTCTGGTGGAGCCCATGCGAGACTTCACATGGGCTCGTGACGACACATTCCAGTGGACGGCAGCAGCACAGTCAAGCTTTGACACGGTCAAGACGCGCATTGTAACCAGTTCAGCGCTAGCCGTCTTTGACCCCAGTCTTCCTACAATTGTGTCCACAGATGCTTTGAATTATGGTCTGGGGGCCATACTGACACAAATGCACTCTGATAACATGGAGCGCACAGTTGCTTTTGCCTCACGTTCGCTTACAACTGCTGAACGCAAATACTCCATTGTAGAAAAGGAGGCATTAGCCTGTGTGTGGGCGGCGGAAAAGTGGAGGACTTTCTTATGGGGAACAAGATTTACACTACGTACAGACCACCAGGCCTTGACCACACTGTTACACACAAAAGGACTTGGGCGCACAGGAATGCGTATTGCCTGGTGGTCGGCCAGACTCCTTTGCTTCACATATGACGTGGTGTATCGGGCAGGAGCACAAAACTATGCTGCTGATTGACTCTCCCGTTTGCCTCTACCATCAGAAGAGAATGCAGAACCAGTGACTGAGCCTGAACTCGTTGCTCTGCTGGACACGGAACTGAAAGCTCTCTCAGTGAAGGACTTTGCTGTTGCATGTGAGGCATGCCCAGAGCTTACTGCCATCAGGGCACAGATGAAAAAGGTGTGGCCTAAAACGGCAAAGTCCCTGCCTGCAGTGCTCCAACCATATTTTGCTACTAGAGATGAACTCTCAGTCCAAGATGTGACGATATACAGGGGCCCTCACCGACGGCTAGTGCCTGTGGCGCTGAGAAAACAGCTGGTGGACCTAACACATGAAACTCACCAGGGTGTTGTGCGCACCAAGCAAAGGCTGCGGGACTTTTACTGGTGGCCCGGCATGGACATGTGGGTGCAGGACAGCATTAGTGCATGCGTGACCTGCCAGATGAATGATAAAAGTGCTAAGATGCATACTGCTCCACTTCAGCCAGTTTCACTGCCAAACGGTCCATGGCAGAAAGTAGGAATTGACATCGTCAGACCGTTCGAGTCAGCGAACTGGCACTGCCGCTATGCGGTGACTCTGATTGACTACTATACAAAGTGGCCGGAGGTGGCTTTTAGACAATCAATCACAACCACGGCTGTCA
Organism: Umbra pygmaea; assembly: GCA_016801145.1. Taxonomy (NCBI): domain Eukaryota; kingdom Metazoa; phylum Chordata; class Actinopteri; order Esociformes; family Umbridae; genus Umbra; species Umbra pygmaea. The sequence continues at coordinate 4,628 of JACXGM010025198.1, read as the reverse complement.
CCACCTTCCTGTCTACTGTGTTTGCCCGCTTCGGCAACCCCACAGAACTTATTTGTGATAATGGGACACAGTTTACCTCAAGTGAGTTTGCTGAATTTCTGGCAGTGAGGGACATTACACACAGGAAGGTGTCTTTGTATTATCCACAAGCAAATGGAGCCATTGAACGCTGGAACCGCGTTCTCAAGGAGACACTTCTTACTGCCGAGCAGGAGAGGAAACCATGGAAACCATGGAAACCATTCATACAGGACTTCTTGCTCACGTACCGTGCAACTCCGCACAGTACAACAGGTGTGTCACCATACAAACTCATGTTCAACAGGAAAATGCGCACAAAGGTGAACATCGGCCCAGCAAGCAAATCTACTCTGCTGACAGAGAAGCAACTACGCAACAATGTCACCTCCAAACAAAATGCATCAAAAGCTTATACAGATGTGAGGAGAGGCGCACAAGTACCAAAAATCAAAGAGGGAAGCCTAGTAAGAGTACGGAAGCCCTTCCATGTCAAGAAAGGACTGTCAAAATTCCATAAACCTACCAGGGTGATACGGAGAGCTGGTGCAAATGCGTATGTGCTGGAAGATGGACGCACCTGGAACGCTACTCACCTCTCTCTGGTCCCTGACAGTGTAACAGACGCTAATGACAGTTCAGTTCCGGTACCTAATCCGGGACCTGCCCAAATGCTGGATGTTCCAGTACCTGGGCCCGGACCTGCACATTGGCGGGATGGTGACGTGCGGATGTCTGCCAGGGTCAGGAAGAAGCCTGCATGGCTTAGTGATTATGTACATTGATCCTCTTAATGGCCTTTGGGGGAAAAAAAAAAAAAGAAAAGACAACCAACATAATAAGGACATTGACAACATGAATGGAATGCTGTTTCGGTTGGGAAATAATTGGTTTAATTCTGCTTAAGTTAAAGCTTATGTTAGAAGTGTGCTAAACATAATGTTGCAGGTTATGACTGTTAAATTGATACTTTTATTAGGAAGAAAAGGATGTTAATGTTAAGTAGATGTATAAAAAAAACATACAAGTTTGCATTTTACTACAGCCGAAGTCTAAGCGTTTTAAGAGACGGCATATTCAGTTTTATTTTACCTGGTAAACTTCCTAAACAAGAAGGGAAATATGTTGTGTATTGAGTTATGGCTTAACCACTAGAGGGCGCAATAGACCACAAGATATGATACTTGATGTTGGTAAGAACTGTGAAGAAGGAAAACGAAGAAAAAGTAGTGGTACTAGCTGCACGGTCTGTCTGTTCTGTGGTGCATTACTTAAAACCACAATCTATGCTTAAAACTTAACACACGTCAAAATAAATATTTTTATTTTCAATATAAAATCAAAAAGCAGTAAAAATCAAACATACACACAACACTTATGGCAGATGTGGTAGACAATGTGAGAGTGAAACAAAGTGAACGTATAAAAGGCTACATGTGCATAGAGATGCAGATATGCCCCGCCTGCACAATCAGATATGGCCTGCCTGCCCAATCAGATATGCCCCGCCTGCACAATCAGTGGCCACATCTGAAAAATTCAGATTAAAATATTTGTCATGTAGCAGATGCTACATAAGTGATGCCAAGAATCAAAAAACAAGTTTTACTTTTAATCTACGCATAGACATAATTTGCTGGCCAATGCATGTCAGAGTTATTGGGTCCTCAGCGATTCCCACCTTCAGCTCTTTTTCTGAAAAAAAAGCAACACATTTAAACATTGTGCCTATGTTGAATATATATATGTATATGTATATATATATAGATATTTATATATACAGACTCACCTAAAGGATTATTAGGAACACCATACTAATACTGTGTTTGACCCGCTTTCGCCTTCAGAACTGCCTTAATTTTACGTTGCATTGATTCAACAAGGTGCTGAAAGCATTCTTTAGAAATGTTGGCCCATATTGATAGGATAGCATCTTGCAGTTGATGGAGATTTGTGGGATGCACATCCAGGGCACGAAGCTCCCGTTCCACCACATCCCAAAGATGCTCTATTGGGTTGAAATCTGGTGACTGGGGGCCATTTTAGTACAGTGAACTCATTGTCATGTTCTAGAATCCAGTTTGAAATGATTCCAGCTTTGTGACATGGTACATTATCCTGCTGGAAGTAGCCATCAGAGGATGGGTACATAGTGGCCATAAAGGGATGGACATGGTCAGAAACAATGCTCAGGTAGGCTGTGGCATTTAAACAATGCCCAATTGGCACTAAGGGGCCTAAAGTGTGCCAAGAAAACATCCCCCACACCATTACACCACCACCTTCAGCCTGCACAGTGGTAGCAAGGCATGATGGATCCATGTTCTCATTCTGTTTACGCCAAATTCTGAATCTACCATCTGAATGTCTCAATAGAAATCGAGGCTCATCAGATCATGCAACATTTTTCCAGTCTTCAACTGTCCAATTGTGGTGAGCTCTTGCAAATTGTAGCCTCTTTTTCCTATTTGTAGTAGAGATGAGTGGTACCCGGTGGGGTCTTCTGCTGTTGTAGCCCATCCGCCTCAAGGTTATGCGTGTAGTGGCTTCACAAAAATTTTGCTCTTCTATCAGCTTGAAACAGTCGGCCCATTCTCCTCTGACCTCTAGCATCAACAAGGCATTTTCACCCACAGGACTGCTGCATACTGGATGTTTTCCCTTTTCACACCAGTCTTTGTAAACCCTAGAAATGGTTGTGCGAGACAATCCCAGTAACTGAGCAGATTGTGAAATACTCAGACCGGCCCGTCTGTCACCAACAACCATGCCACGCTCGGAATTGCTTAAATCACCTCTTTCCCATTCTGACATTCAGTTTGGAGTTCAGGAGATTGTCTTGAACAGGACCACACCCCTACATGCCTTGAAGCTACTGCCATGTGATTGGTTGAGTAGATAATTGCATTAATGAGAAATTGAATGGGTGTTTCTATTAATCCTTTAGGTGAGTGTATATATATATATATATATATATATATATATATATAGGTCCTTCTCAAGAAATTAGCATATTGTGATAAAGTTCATTATTTTCCATAATGTAATGATAAAAATTTAACTTTCATATATTTTAGATTCATTGCACACCAACTGAAATATTTCAGGTCATTTATTGTTTTAATACTGATGATTTTGGCATACAGCTCACGAAAACCCAAAATTCCGATCTCAAAGAATTAGCATATTTCATCTGACCAATAAAAGAAGTGTTTGTAATACAAAAAAAAGAAAAAGTCAACCTTCAAATAATAATGTTCAGTTATGCACTCAATACTTGGTCGGGAATCCTTTTGCAGAAATGACTGCTTCAATGCGGCGTGGCATGGAGGCAATCAGCCTGTGGCACTGCTGAGGTGTGATGGAGGCCCAGGATGCTTCGATAGCGGCCTTAAGCTCATCCAGAGTGTTGGGTCTTGCGTCTCTCAACTTCCTTTTCACAATATCTCACAGATTGTCTATGGGGTTCAGGTCAGGAGAGTTGGCAGGCCAATTTTCAGCACAGTAATACATGGTCAGTAAACCATTTACCAGTGGTTTTGGCACTGTGAGCAGGTGCCAGGTCGTGCTGAAAAATGAAATCTTCATCTCCATGAAGCTTTTCAGCAGATGAAAGCATGAAATGCTCCAAAATCTCCTGATAGCTAGCTGCATTGACCCTGCCCTTGATAAAACACAGTGGACCAACACCAGCAGCTGACATGGCAACCCAGACCATCACTGACTGTGGGTACTTGACACTGGATTTCAGGCATTTTGGCATTTTGATTCTCCCCAGTCTTCCTCCAGACTCTGGCACCTTTATTTCCGAATGACATGCAAAATTTGTTGTTGTTTTGTTGTGCTCATAGCCACGGGAACATCTTTAATCAGGGGGGTGCTGGGGGGGGGCAGGGTTCGGCACAATGGCCCGGGGCCAGTAAGAACTAACGTCGGGCTAGTGCTCAATTTTGCCATTTAAGTCTCGAATTAAAAGGTTTGCTTGTCATATTTGTCCCTACCCTGCTTTAATTTTAGCTAATCTCAAAATAAAATATATGTTTGTCATATGCAGATTCTTCTCCCTCTGTGTTTGGCAATACCGGTGTCGTCTTTTTGACCAATAATATTTTAATGCTTTTCTGTTTTAACCAATTAAATTGTTTTATGCATTAGCGCAGGACTAAAAATAATGTGATAATTTAATCGAAAGAACCGTTTACGTGGGTCGAAAATAAATGTATTGAGCACCGACACCGTTATTCAGTTATTATGCTGTGGACATTGGCCAAATATAGCTAGGTGATTTCGGTAAACAGTTTTTAATACTTTCCTTCCAATCTTTTTATGAATTTAACAAGGGCAAAAAAAACAAATCTGATTTGACTGCGTCTTTTCAAACCTTAATGGAGCAGCCAATTAGAGGCTTTTGGTTAGAATTCATCCCTATCGTTGTCGTTGATTATGGAAAAATTATAAAATTATCTTAAATACAGTAATTATATTTACTACTTCTAAATCCTTTGAATTCCATGAAAAAATTGTTTAAATTATTGTGATACACGTATATTCTACATATTTAAAAGCACCTGTAAATTCAATCGCAGAAGTATAGTCGGTGAACGTAATCA